>PVLD010004097.1:0-76437 GCA_004027595.1 Dinomys branickii
CCTGGCTCCCAGCGTCTGGGACTTTCCCACGTCTCGCCCCGGCAGCCTAGTCCGCCCTACCACATCTCCCCCGGCATCTCAGAGAAATACGCCCAGTTTAAACTTCCCAGCCGAGGTCCCGGCATTCACGCTCGCCAAGTCTGTCTCGAGCTGGTGGTGTTTATTAAGGAGGTTCGCTCCCTTGCTGCTCACCTGGTCGACATCTTCCCCCGATCCATGCCAATACTCTCTTATTAAGTGTAGATGCAAGAACCTGCAATGTTTAATCCGCTTACATTTTTATTAACCCTTTTAATTAAAAAAGATGTCCCTTGGTCTACGGCTGCAGGTAGAACAGTTATGGGGCAAAAGAAAAAGAAAAAACTAGCTAACACTTCCAGTTCTAAAAGAAATTAAATACACTGAAAAGTTCTGGAGATAATGGTTTTTACTTTAGCTTTACTTAAAATTTGCTCAAAATTCCTTGATCAGTATCAAACAAAATAATCCGAAATTCAATAGTACAATGTAATATAGTTTAAAGAACTGAAACCAGCAAAAGAGTACACAAAAGAGTACACTAGATTTTGGTGTACGTCGTACCATAAGCCGCGATCTTCTGTGGCATGCTTACGTGTGCAACTGCAAGTTCTACAGACTTCCTTTCTCGGAGAGTTTAAGGTTTCTAATTTCTTCTTCTCCTTTCTTTCCTCCTGTCATCTTTCTTTTGTCCTTTCTTTCCTCACCCTCCTCAAACCTGATTCTCTTTTGGTTCTTTTGGTATTTTTCTTTTTTAATTATTAAGGTAACCCCCAGTAGATAGTTTCTAAATATACACATGAAATCAAATTTACATTTCAAACTGTACTAACACACATGAATCACCAATTCCCAGTTATTACTTTTTATTTTTGTAAAGGGGTTGGGATTGATAAAATATAAGAATAATGTAAGTCTAGTATGTGCCATTCATCTAACGCACTAAAACTTTCTTCTCAGTAGAGAGACTCCACAACTGCAGCTATTTAATTGCATGAACCACGCAGTTCTGCCCTATGAAATGATGAAATCATGGAGCAGGCCAATAAAGGTCAGTGGCTGGAAGTGCCTGGCATCTGGGCATTGGTAGGGCACACTGAGTAGCAGCTGTCCTCTCTGGCTTACCTAGTGATGGTGACATTGCATAGCTCTAATCCCAGCTGCAACCCAGGACCACAGCAGGAATGCATGAAACTCAGGTAAACTCACCAGTAGGTTGTGCAGATTGAACCCCAAAGAGTTCTGGACAAGTGGCCTCGCATTTCTGCCTTCAGCTCCGCGACACAGGGGAGCCTTCTTTTTATTTCCTGCTGACCTCATCCCGCCCTGTGGTCTTCACCTCTCTTAAGAATATTAACCACAGGATTAGAATTTATTGCATTATGTCTAAATTCTGGTCTTTGTAGGGATTTTAATATAGCTACTCATATTTTTCAATGCGGTTAAGAGGGATACAACAAATTTAAGTGTAAAGCTTTTAACCAGAAATCTTTCTCACCCTGCTTATTGCTTCTTCAGCATGATCTTAAAACCTGAAATGGAGAAGGAGAAGCGGACATATATGTCTGTCATCTTACTTGTGTGTCATGGTTCCAAAGTCTGAAGTTGTCTGAGATTCTGAGATGATACCAAAGGTGTCAAATCACAACTAATGCTGCCAACTCACTGACTCTTGATAAAATTTGAATCTTTCAGGTAAATTGTATTACTTTTAACCTCAAAAACATTTTTAAATGACATACAAACAATTCTTATATTTCAAATTCATTTTTTAATTTGCATAACTGCAAAATTACTTTATTTAAAACTTTGAAAATTTCACAGGTAAAAGTTGATAACATCCTAATTCTAATAATCAGCAATTTCTTTTAACTGACAAAGAGTGAAAAGAAAAAGACTTTAGTATATTTTGGAGACTCACTGATTTATAAAACATTATCATTTTTAGAGGGAAATTCACATTTTTCCTGGGGATGACTGCATATGATTGTCTTATTTATCCATGTACAAAAGTCTGTGAGTGGAAAGTAAAGTTTACACCCAGTTCAAACTTAACACCAACTCATACCTAAAGTGTTCTATTGTAGTCCTCTGACTCAGAAGAAGCCTTTTAAAAATAATTTATTTAAAGACAAATACAATCTACTACTGAAACCTCCACCTGAGAAATGGCAGTATACTTTAGCAGCGCAATAATCACTCAAATGTGGAAGACCAGGGAAAGGAAAAAATCTCAAGTGACAAGAGGCCAATATTCTCAGATCCTTTGCTAGCTACAAGATCCTAATCCTCAGAAAGAAGTAAATTCCATCTAAACATCATGTTCCCAAAGTTCTAGTGTTTACATACATAGAAACCCTAAAAAATCATAAAATAATATTCACAGACAACCCAAAGCACAGCCTGGTTTTGGCTTTCATCTCTTTAACAACACCAGTCTTTTTGCACCAGTGCAAACATGAAAATTCAGTGTGAATCATTAAATCCCTTTAACTGATACCACATATGACTGACACACTGCAGAGGAAATATTAGGACTTTTAAATCTAATGCAATCATTCTAATTGTGGAGGTTGTAAAATAGAAAACAAAAAAGAAAAGGAAGAAGAAAGACATTCAAAGAAAGGTAGAAAAGGAAAAGTACGATTGCAGTTTTTAAAAATGAAGAAAGAGAACTATAGCAAAGCCACAACCCCAACTTTATGCCTTTAGGGAATTACAGATTGGTAAACAATGTTCACACAAATATTGAGCTTTCTAAACCACTATTTCAACTACAATTTTCATAAACAAACAGCCAATAAGAAAGAATCACAGCAAGTATTTGATACTAATAAGCTTAAATGGTTCCAAAACAGATTTTTCTCTTAAGTTTATGATGTTTAAACTCTCAATGCCAAGATAAATGAGTTCCTTACCTCCTGCTACCCACGCACTCATTTCTGGCTATTTTTCCCCTCCTGTTAGTTTTCTTGGCATAGGTCAATTGGTGTGTAGTGTTACCCCAGGGATCCGGTACCCCTGTCAACTTTCTGAAATCAGTCCTGATCAGCGCTGCCAGTGAAAAGAGTCTTCTCTTTCTACCTCATTTGTTTTGTCTTCTCTATGAGTTACTTCAGGCTAACTATGTAATGGTGTGGTTTTCAAAACACTTAACTGTAGATGGTATGAGAGAGCTAAAGGAATACAGACCACACAACAGTCTCTGCTGAAGTGTGACCACACACACCTGTCAGCACTACCTGTGATTGGGTTATTCACTGGGGACCAAAGACTGCTCTCCTTTTTCTGGTCCAGCAGCTTAGAATTTCACCTTGCCTAACTATAAAACATCAAGGGAAAGACGTCAAAACTCTTTAAACAAAACCTGCCAGAAAAATATCTAAGTAACATATAATACCAATAAAAAAGGATCACCATAGGGTGGAAGACTTAAGGTCACAAAAAAATCCTACCAACCTCAAAAATAGAGGAAAGGGAGAAGAATCAGAGAAAGAAAGAAAAGGAAGTAGGAGAAGTTACAGGGGTCGGGAGAGGAAAAGAAGGCGGGGCCAGCAGAGGAAGTGGTTTTAGGATACACCAGAGTAATCAGGGCCACTTTTCAAGTATGTTTCAATGCTACTCCATGCATTTCCACTGACTATATATTAGTTACTTTGTTTCTGGCTTCAAAAAAATTAAGCCACGTGTAATAGGATACACCAGAGTAATCAGGGCCACTTTTCAAGTATGTTTCAATGCTACTCCATGCATTTCCACTGACTATATATTAGTTACTTTGTTTCTGGCTTCAAAAAAATTAAGCCACGTGTAAAGCCATTGGATAAAATACCCAGGTTAATTTAAATGTTTTGTCATAAGTGTCACAGGCAAAAGATTAACACTTTTTGTATAACTTGTGAAAGTTAATAAAGTACTTTCACAGATGTCATCTCATGTGGTCACTACATCAACTCAGTAGGGTGAAAAAAAAAATACAGCCAGATCTAATGCTAAAAGACCTTACACAACCCTCCAGTAAGTAGGGGAAATGAAGCTAATCATACTTGGGCCTTTTGCTACATGCCCCATGCTCTTCCCAGGACTCATTATTTGTGTTGCAGAATGAATTCAACTAATTTAATATTATTCACTCAGATTTGTTTACCTAAATTAGATCCAACTATGCCATGGAAATAAGCTAATTTGAATCTTTACTTATTGTTGACTTTTGTTTTCCCAACTATTTAATCAAAGTTTCTAATTCTTTATTATACAAAAGTTCTAGAGTTAAACTGTAAAAGAAATATCTTCACATTGTCTTCATGTATGATATCATATAGTTTATAAATAATTACCCAATTATTTGAAAGAAGCTTGGTAAAGATCATCAAGACTTGATCAAAATGAAATTTGATTGTATTTTAATATTTCTACTATTTCATTATCTTCTACTCTTTGTTTTCAATAAAAATTTCATTTTAATACAAACATCATGACTTCATCATTTTGCCCTCAAGGAATAACTCAGTCCTCAATCCTTTGCTACATATCACAAATAAATATTTCTACTATTTTCCTGTTAATCATTGGTACACACCCCAAGTATTTTCTAATATGATTTATTGAACTGTTTGTTAGCTTTGAGTAACATAATTACATGGTTGAGAACTCAAAAACTAACATCGCTGAAAAGAAATAAAGTTGTAGTGAGCAACCCTTGCTCAGCTACAACGGTATACTGCAAAATTAAAACTATTCTCAAAGATATAAATTTGCCAATTTCTGCATCAATTCCAGACAAGTATATGTCCCACTCAGCTTCAAAGTCCAAAACATTTATATATTAAACTTTTCAAGTTTTCTCTTAATCGATGCCAATTTTTTGAATAATCGCAAGTTTCTCAACGAAGTATTTTGAGGGAACTGGAAACTTTGATAAATTCCACTGCGGAAAAAACAAAACAAAACAAAACAAAAAAAAAAACTGAGTGCATCCTATCTTTGAGTTGATTTTCACCAGAGATGTAGCAAAGGTTTTGACTTTGAAAACATGTCCAAAGTTTTATCTCAGATCAAGCGCAATATTTTGGAGTATGATAACATAAAACACACTGGAAATTTCATGGCAACCTATGCCACGGAAGGGAGTTAGTCCCCCAAAGCAGGAAGTCACTTACATTGACTCTGACCTCCCCTCATGAGAAGTCCAGGTGCTTCTTCTTGGCTTCAAGGGCTCGAGAGGCCCAGGCTTTGCCCCAACACTGTTTAGAGCAGGGGTCAGTCTGGAAGTAAAGAAGCACAGTATACCCCAGGGTGAGCGTGTTACACAAGGCCTTCAGGAGGCGCTGGCACTGCATCCACGTGTGGCCACACGCCGCTCGAGATGGCAACATTATCCCACCAGGAAGAAATGGTAATGAATGCCCAAAATAAACTGCGTTTTTCCACAGGACATGTCAGCAATGAGTAGAAATGCATTTTCCCTTGCAGTTATTCTTTTAGAAATCATCCTCGATGGCATGACAGTATTCTAATTCTACATTAAAAATAATTATGGAACACATAGAAAGTCAAATAAGTGTACATATAAGTGTACAGAAATCAAACAAGTATATGTTAGATTATACATAAGAACAAAATTATAACTTCATGAAATGGATAAAATTATTATAAATAAGCTTCAGTTATAATATACTGATTTTTGTTTACTCTTCCATCTATTAAAATGTCTTACATATGCCTATAACTAAAACCAGTTTAATATAAGTATATTATTACTGAATGAAAAGGAATGTAATTCAATTGAAATGTAGTACATAGAACTTGGAATGACTAACTAGAAATACCACAATGATGACTCTTGGCCATAAGAGAATTTATTTATGAACAGTGTGGCCAGTCCGGTTTAGGGATCCTGGTCTAAGCTAGGTCTTCACTTGCTCCCCAGTATTTCAGAAAATGCAAATGTTTGATGCCTCTGAGCCTCATCCACATCAGCAAGCCTTGGCTGTACCAGAGGACCAACCCCAGCAGTTTTGAGGAACCATCCAAACACAAAATAAAAACAGAAACTGGCAAAACCAAAGGAAAGCAGGTGAGAGATTACAAAGGGACACTGGCTTGAAAGAAGACCATGGTTCTGTTTCTGTTCCAAAGCTACCTGTGCTGTGGCCAAGATCTAGACCAGCTCTCTGCTTGCTTCTTGTAATTGATGCCATGGCAGAATCACCCAGGGAGTTTTTGAAAAGTAATATTCAGGATCCCCTCATAGACATGCCAATTTATTCTATCTGTGATACAATAAATATTACTGTTTTTGTAAAAATTCCCTCAACTAGTTTTAATGTACAGCAAGTGTCAAAAACCGTAAGTCTAGAATTCTTGATAATCTCCCATCCAAGTATTAATCAGGCCTGATCCTGCTTAGCTTCTGAGATCAGATGAGATCGGGAACATTCAGGGTGGTATGGTCAGAGACAAATTCTAAGTAATCTGAAGGCTTCTTCTTAACACTTTAAATTCTATTATGCTAAACCATAGGCTCACTTGGTCACTTTTAGAAACTATGAGAGACTGCATTACTCTTTATGAAAGCATTTCAAATGATGAACAAAGACTATATCATACAATTACTGAACTACAGTGAGTGTAACATTGACTTTACTTTTTAAATGATGCCCTGTTGTATGTCTACTACCTATCATGCTACTATTTTGTGTTTGTACATATTTTGAGGTGTATCAAGTATATCTAGGCAATAATTCTCTAGCTGACATTTTCTTCAGCCTTAAAGTATATTTTCAGTTCACATAAATCTCTTTAGATCCTTATTTTGAAAAGGTAGCATCATTATATTGCAATTTTTAAGTTATACCAATGATCAAAATTATAATTACATATTTGGAATCCTACATTTCTTGCATCCTGGTGTGTACAATTCTATGAGCCTTACATTTTGCCATTCTAAATGGGAAATTGAAAAGCAATGACCAACACTAAAGTTTGACAAAACTCCTTTAAAAGGAGTCTTCTAAAGGACAACAAAATTAGGAATAAAAACTCTCCACTTTGACTGAAATGTGCTCTGTATATGACTTTTTCCATTAAAAAGCTGTTAAAGTTGCACTATGTAAGTTTTACTGACAGAACAGGAAAACGTATAAGTTTATAAATATTCAGAAGCACAAGCCATTGTGAAACTAAACAACCATAAAAAATAAAATAAACAAAATTGAGAATATAAATTGTTACAAGTACAAATGTAAAAATATGCCATTAATTAGCAAACTCTAAGGTTATCACTACTAAAAATTATTTTAAAATATTTTTAAAATTTAAAAGCAATGAACTTGAAACAACTGACAAAAAAGAATTATGCTAAATGATGTCTATTAAACACTAAAACCCATAAGGCACCATAATGGTCACCATTTTGTATTCTCCCTCCAAAAATCCTCACAGAATTCAAGTAAGTCCCCCAAGTTCTCACACCTACGAATACTACAACCAGAACTCAAACTTTAAACAGTCTTCACCCTGCATATTCTTACCTGTAAATGTCCTAGAAGGGTGCGGGCAAAGCAGGAATCATTTTCAGATGATACTTCACCATGATTTATGTTAAAGTAAAGCCTTTTTTGTTGTTATTTGAAAACCATAGTGCAAGAATCTGTATAAGGTTTGTGGACCTTTTTTTAAAAGTTGCCTACTTTGAAAATAATACAGTGTTCAAGAATCACCATGTGCTTTTACATATGCAGGCATACAATGAATTTGCCCTTAGATACCAAGGCATGTGTAAATTCACAATCAATTTTAACATAGATAACTACAAGAAACACAAAAATAACTTCAACGCTACCAGAATGAACGAAAAAAGTGGTGAGGGGAGATACCCTCATATAAACAAGCTTTAATAATCCTGAAAGGCCCTTTTTTCATCTGGAATAGACTTTCAGTGTTGTTTTTATTTTTATTTTTTTGACGTTCATGTAAAGAACCTAACTGAATGCTGAACTCTGAATGCAAAGACGGAGAGAAATCAGCTCTTTGCAAACATCTTCAGTTCTAGGGCTCACTCTGTCCATGACCCTCTCTCCCTGGCCCTCACTTTCTAACTTCTGAAGACGTTGCCTGTGTTCCGACGCTTTGAGAGGGATGCGCTCATGAAGAATTACCGCACACATTTCTACGTAGGTGCACGAAGAATGAAAAGTTGGCCGTTTTACAAAAAGGACAACGCTGAACTATATCGGTGAGTCTTTTTACCAAATGATTTATCAAGAAAATGTTCGAACATGTATCACAGATGAGAACGTTACCCAGCAGCTCCCACATACCCTCTGCCCGTGTTCTACCATAATTATTGTATGGCGTCATCGTCTACCCATTCTTTATCCTTCTGTCACTCTACCTTATTTTTGGAGCATTTCAGTGCAAATCACAAGCATCGGAGCACCGTCTCTGAAATGTTTCAGCATGCTGTTACTGAGCACAATAGCTGCTTACAGTGACACGAGATTCAAATATGTAAGTGTGCATTCCCTTACTTTTAATAAATGCGTATGTCTAACAGTCTAACAAGATAGAAAATATCACTTTAGTACGTTTTTAAACTTGTTTTGTAAATAACAAAAGAGACTTAAAGCAGGTAAAAGCAGGATGCTTCTATTCCAAATAAGTGTACGAATCTTCACCCTCGGTGGGTTCCTCCCCCTCTCGCGGGTTGCAAGCGCTCCCCAAGGGGGAGAAAATCATCCGCTGCCGCTTGTCACGATCCCCTCCAGCTCAAGGTGCCCAAAGGCTCAGAGTGCAGATGAGAGCAGTTACACCGCTCTGCCTTTCACGAGTGTGGAAGAAGGCCAGGTTCTCAAAGTTTGAAAGTTTCACTGGTGGACGATAATTGGCTTAATCATTTGTTTACTACACTTAAAAGACAACCTTGTATTTGCAACTCAGCTATCTTTTTTTAAAGTGATTTTGAATGACAATATTTTTCTACAGTAGGGCCAAGCTTTGGCCACAAACTGGAATGAACCTTTGTATTTTCTGGCTGACCCCAAATACAATAGTAATTTATTTAGATATTTACAGTGACAAATGGAGTTACCTATAGAGAGAAGAATTATAATTCTTAGTGAGATCAGTCTTGAGTTCCCTCACTTGGTCACTTCCTCTCGTCTGTCTCTCTGTCTCTCTCTGTTTCTCTCTCTCTCTTTCTCCTTCTTCCTCTCATAAACAAACACATATTTTGAAGAAAATAGAATAGCACTGCTCCCTCTTCAGTGTGCAATTTTAGACAAGTCTCCTGCCCTCCTGGGCCTCAATCTCTTAACTGGTGACACTGAAGGGAGTCAGGGAAGTGAATAATCTTCAACATTAATAACTTCAAACATATGAACAGTTAACACAAAATTCATCTCATAGAAAACAGCTTCACAGTTGAATATGGGGCAAAGAAAGACTTAAACCTGTAGTTCACCATCACTCGGTCATCATAAACCTTCAGTCCTAAACACAAGATTTTAACTCAGAATACAGCAAGAGACTTAGTCCTATTCTCAGTACTTATTTAGCCCTTTGCAAACCACTGATTAATGTTGCTCTGCATATTTTTTCCTTCTTTTGCCTCTGAACATCTTAGTTTGAAAGCAAATTCTAGTTTAAGCTATTGCAGGTTGGCCATTTCTAATCCCAAAACCCAAACTCTGAACCACTGCAAAGTCTGAAGCTTGGAACATTTTATGGCTCCATATGTGGAACATTCCCCATCTGATCCCACATGACAGGTAGCAGCCAAACTCAGGAGCACTACACGCATTGTGTGAGGAGCACTTACATGCGTTTTGTGAGGAGCACTTACATGCATTTTGTGAGGAGCACTTACACGCATTGTGTGAGGAACACTGCATGCATTGTGTGAAGTTACCTGAAGGCTATATGTTAAAGCATATATGAAATACAAATGAATTTTATATTTACACATGGGGTTTCCACCCCAAGATATCACCCCACATATGTAAAAATATTCCGAATTCCAAAAGCTAAGCACTTATCCTAAGCATTTTGTATAAGAGATAACCTGTATTATTTAACATGTTTCTAGGGATATCATAAAGGCAGTATGGTTATAGCACAGTACATATGAAAGAGAGTCTGGTCTATAGTGAGCTCTCCTCTGTACTTCTAGTTATTTATTATGTATTTATGTTTTATCCAAATTATTGATCACCACTTTTGCTTACAAGAAAGATGATATAAATAGGTATATTCCAAGTAAACTCAAGTAACCAGTACTAGTTAACAATTCCAATAGCAATCATTTACACCGTGAGGACGTTCACTAGTCAGGCCCTGTCGAGAGGTGATTCTCCAAGGATCTGTCAGGTGTCTGCACATTCTGTCAGCAGAAGTGTTGGCATCCTTTGTCACAAGTTATCTTTTCAAGGATTTAGTCTAGAGAATGGCGTGGGCAGATATAACAGAAGACAAATTTGTTTGCTGATCAGGATAATGCCTCTCAGTGGGTAAAGTCTGGACAGGATTGCTTGCAACTTATAAAATTTCAGAGCCCTCATTTGTCATGAGAATCCTCTTCTTTCCCAGGATCTTCCTGACCCACTCCTGCGTATCACCCCAACAGATTTTAGGTAAAATAAAAATATAAATGGCGAGTTCATACTGTTGGCTAGGCTGGGCATAATAAAGGTCTTTGCCTCTGAGTGAAATAGTTTCTACGAGCACCTATAAGACTGTAGCAGGCTGACTTGCTAACCTACCAGGAAGAGCAAACATCCAACCTTCCCAGGTTCTTCATGGGGAAGCCACAGTTACCCACGCTTGGCCAGAACTATCCCTGTGTTCAGGGAAGGGATCACTCGTTGATTCCCCTGCATTAACACTGCTTAACCTATACATTCAAATAATATTACAATCTGCATTTAAAAAACTTGCTCAGTTCTTACTTTTATAAATTTTTTTACTTGTTGCAGAAATTCCAGTCTACTTACTACTCTATTAAGCAATATTGCTATTTTAGGTATGGAATATAATAGTAATCCTTTCACTTTTATATTTTTAATTTAAAACTATCTCAGAGAACTGGGGTTCTGATTATATTCTATACATTTTTTCAAAAAAACCAAGTAAAGCCCCTATGATAGTCAAAAAAATCATTTATTTAGTAAGTCTCGGTAAAATAACATAGGTAAATTCAAGATTTATCCAGACCTATATATGTATATTTTGTTTTCTGAAGCAATAACAGAAAATTAAATCCTATCAACATGTTATATATGCTGATATATAAAAACCTAAACATACAATATTATCTAATAAAAGTTATGAATATAAAAAGTAAACATCCCCAAAGAATCTAAACATTTCTTATTGATGTTATAACCAATTAAAGAAGGTAAAGAATCAAAGGGTCTCAAAGATTTATTGCACTGAGTTTCTCATTTTATAACTTACCAAGGGCTGCTATAAATTCAGTATAAACTTAAATATACATGTTTCTCTTAGTACCTTAGTTAAAATGACTATTAAAATACAGCTGCTGTTTTTCACGACTGCAAATTAAGGGTAAGACGAAGGGCGGAAATGCTCAATACTGTAGGATTCTACCTAGAACACGGTATTAACATGTTTTCAACTAGACTTTCATACCTAAGCAGGATCGGCTTTGCCCTGAATTTCTCAGCTGAATAAATTATATATCATTTTATATGCTTTAAAAAGTTCTCTGTAATTAAGCCAGAGTTCAAAAAGCAATCTAAATGTACTGTCTCTGAGAGGGAAATAGCAAGAAACACCACACAAGAACACTCGGCTCTAAAAAGGCTCTTTTTCCCTCAAAAAAAAAAAGGAAACAGGAAAAAGAAGACAAACTGTGCTTCTTTCCAGCATCTAATAATTTTCTTTGACTTTCATAGATACTAATTATATATTCATTAATTCAATTAACATAAATATTTTTATTTTCAGTGAATATTTCAGTCATACTTCATCATGTACTAAGGGAGTTTTCTTAAATGCTGTGAATTTGCTATTCGAGTCAGTAATTGCCCACTGGGAAATTTGGGTGAAATCTCTTATTTCAAGAAGTGCTCAGAATAAACGTGTAATTACTTTATAATTCATGTGGTAAAATGATGATTTAAAAATTGCTTGTGAAATCCAAAACATAATTAAAGTAGTTTATATTTAATTAAAGAAAGAGGAAAAAGACAAGAACTTGACCCTAAAAGTTCATTATATGGTAAAATGAGCATCTCAGTGGGAAATATAATTCTAGCTGTAATGTACCAGGAAGGGCTAACAAGACTGTAGGTATAAAAAGATATATTGTTTTCTGGGCTTTAGGTGATAGCCTGGTTATAATTCTCTCTCAATAATAAAGTTTCTGAAGTTTCATAACTGAACACCAAAATCCCTAACTTTTCTTATTATCAGGCCACTGAACTAAGAGAAAATCTATGCAAAAAACTGCTTCAGGAAAAGACATCACCTAGGAAAAGATTCCCACACTGACTGTGAGTGAAAGCGCACTTTCTGGCTGTCAGTCCAAATGGCCAGTTTTGCACTTCAGATGTAAACTTCTGAATCTGTAATTTTAAAACTTTTTCCAGGTGATTCTGACGTTTAGCAGGTGTAGCAGAGCCCGTACGGGTCACAGATACTGAGTGGGCAGCCACAGTAGTAAGCAGCAAACTAAATTCAGGAACGAGGAGAGGACAGCAACAGAAGAGGGTGTCCCACTGGGCCGCTTCCACCAGTAATGACTAAAACGGAAATGAAAATCACAGGCTTGAACCCGAGCTCACTAAGACAGCGTGTGAGGACTCAGAAAAAAGTGAAGAAACTAGAGATACGGGCCCCTCCATCGCTAAACAAGACATCAGCGCTCCCAAAAGAAGGTCATTTTCTGGATAAAAAAGGCAAAACCATTTTTAAAAACACTGTAACTTAGAATTTTTCTATAGCAAAAAGGAAGTACTGTCACATAATAAACAGCCCCGTGACTGTAAGATGTGTGTACCAGAAACTTTTAAAGGGCAGGGTAATTCATTTTACATTTAAAAATAGGAAGGGAAGTTACAGAGAGAGAAACACAGCAAGGACCCTGAGACATTAACAGTTAGTTTGAAAACTTAACTTGGAAGTAGAAAAGAAAGGATCGCAACTGAAGGTAACTGACAAAGTGCAAGAGTCCTGCTTTCCCACTGAGGAACCTAGAATGAAACATCAAAAATGGTGCACACCCGAAGAAGAGAGAATAAAACTGTCCTTAGTGATGAAGATTTTAGCAAGCTGTATGAAGTGGCACACACCTGTAACACCAGCACTCAGGAAGCTGAAGCAGGAGGATCACAAATTTGAGGCCAGCCTGGGATACATAGTAAAGTCCTGATTCACACACATACACACACACACACACACACACACACACACACACACACACACACACACACACAGAATGGCTTGGGTTTCAAGCCTGAGCAGCAATGAGATCATGGGGACGCCATTTAACCTTGATAAGCCCAATGCCCTCAAGTGTAAAAGTTGGTGAAGTCTATTACACAACTGTTTCCAGTGGTTCAGGCTTTGGCCACAGGTATGGAGGAGATGGCTATGCAGCAGTGAGGGACTTTTGGAGCCACATGCCCAAATCTCCTGTAATGCATGGCTAGAGTTTAAAAGATGGCCTGCACGGCCACCTGTCCAAGGAGGATCAAAGTGTACCGCCTTAAGGAATGAACGCTGGGGCCTTCATCCTCCCTATATGCCAGTTTATTTCTTTGATTGGCCCTGAGCCCAATCGTGTACCCTGTCCTCCTGTCACTACCCCGTCCCTTACACGAATTCCTATACAGACGGCCTTCTTTTCCTTTACCTTTGCTTCCTGGTTTCTCTGTCAGTACAAAGCCACAGAGGCTTCAGTTGGGGGCTGTCGTTATGAAACTCTACCATGCTGAGGGGACTCAGGTAAAGGCAGTCTTTCTGGGCCTTCTTGGGCTTTGAATTGGGTGTTGATTCTGAGTAATCTTTCATCCTTTGCACTTTGCCATAGTTGTGAGCTGGGACACGTGGTGCCCTGTGTGAGGACTAAATTAGTGAAACTCAGTGCGAAGGACCAATCTTCCAAAGCCTGGGAAAGGAACAAGGACAACCAACTTCACATCCCAGGAATTAGACAGAGACAGCTGTGGAATAGCCTGGAACACCTTCATCAAGGTCGCAGGTTAGGATTATCAGCCCAGAGGTCCTTCAACCGTCCAACCGCCAATTGAACAGGTACAATGTATTTGTTCTTTTCTCTCTTTTACTCTCATTCATAGCATATGGATCAGACTTTCAAACAGGAAAAGCAATTTAAGCAACATTTACAATGTCTCTTAAAGACAAGTCAGTGTAAAGTTACTGAAACACAACTTATTAAATTATCAATAGTTACTTAACAATAATATCTATGGCTTCCTCTGCAGAGGTGGCCTGACATCAGAGGGGCTATAAAATTATAATACCGTATGCCAATTGGACACTTTTTCACAAAAAAACAAAAAAAAAATGAACAAATTTAGGTAAAAATTTATGTCATTTAATACCTTATAATTAGATAAAGGTAACTAAGAAGTGATTTCATACTAAAATGAGATTTGAATGTGCTTCAGATATAAATGTCATCGTGATTGTTATGATAAAATATTATGCTGCCCTTGCTCTCAAGTTTCCTTTGTGAATAATGGTTATCTCTCACCATTCCGCAGGGATTTAATTTCCAAGACAACCATGATGGATAAAATCTCCTCAGGCAGGAAGGAATCAATCCCATGATTTAAAAGGCAATATAATTTGGCAAATGCATGTGACTCATTATGAATCTTTTGGCAAATTTAAATATGATCATTTCTCTGTAGATACCTACTATGCAGGATTTGGTGACTATGAAACTCCACAGGAAAGCAAATTCCCTTTAGTCCAAAGAATGAAAGGACCATCATACAGCCCCTTCTCCTTGAGCTCCTGGTCACCCCCTGGAGCAAAGATTTACTATTTAAAACTCAATTATTATCACGAAAAGGGGATTACTATAGAGTGTACCTATTGGAGTAATTACAGAAAGCATTCTATTCTTTAAATTTTTTAAATTGTGCCTCAGGGGGCTTCACAGTAGTGGAAAAACATTTCATTCCTACCAAGGACAGACCCTATCTGGCCCACAAGGGCTGAGCCTATGGAATTGCTCACTTGCAGGAGCGGGTGTGCATCGTTTGATCAGCAGGGGAGAAGCAACCCCATCCCTGAGCTGCAGGAGATGGCGCTTCCCCTCCAGAGATGGACAACAAGAGAACAGATCTGTTCCCCTTTACAACACAAGCCTCAGGATGTACGGGAGGAGGAAAAACACCTCACTACACTGCGTGTTACAGAAAAGCCAGCTGCCCTTCTACATCAGAAAACCTCTTCCTGGCAATGGTAACACACAAGTCACCTATAACTCTAGATGACAAAGACAAAAGGACTCCTTCTCACTCTGTTTCTGTTTAACTGCATACCAGAAGTAAGTGGCATGGTGTATCAGGCACATGCACTTACAACTCCTGTTTTGATATAGTCAGCTGGGGTGACCCTGAGTCTCCCCTGCTCCTCCAATACCTCTTATACTTACAGAGCCTAGCTGCCCCTCCTCACCCTTAAAAGGATTATAATAAAAAATATTATGACCCCTTTAGATATTCTATTCACTAGCATTTTCTACATTATCAATGGTACATTTTAGCTGAAGAATTCCCTCTCTGTATAGTCACTAGTGTCCCCTCCAGGGATCACTGCATTCCCTGATAGTCTCAGTGGTATGTGAATCGCATTTTCATTGGGCCCAACCACACTTGATGGGCCCATCATCAAGTTTTCATTAATACTGCCAAAATCCCAGGTTCTTCTGTGTCTGGCAGGAACCTGTCTCAACCCAATATTCTTGTATGTTCTTATCTGTGGGTGCCTATAGGAGATGACCTCCATTTGAGTTAGATTTCAGGTTGGTCCACCAATCTCTCGATTATTCATTTTGCTTATAATCTAACTCTAGAAAACTGGGGACCTCATAATCTGATGGTGTCACAGTCCAATTCTACCTGAAGTTACAGTTACCTTTTAATTACGGGGGAGTCCACCCTTATACGATCCCGTGCTTGCTGGATCTGACATTCCTCCTCTGACATCTACTGATATCCCTTTAAAAAAAACCCTTATGGTATTTAGCTATTCCTTTCTTTCCTCACAGCATCAGAATCAACTGCTGTCTGTCTGTCTGTCTATCTACCTATTCTCTATCTTCACATGGTTTGCTATGATACCACTGATCATATCAATATATTTTGGTCCACGCTGAGGAAGAAACTTTTTTGCTGTTTACATGTCATCTACTCCTCGGAACCAACCTTTTCAGGCTCTCATATTACTTTGCCTACAAACTCCATATGGCCCACTCCATTTTTCAATAATAATAGCATTTATTCAATTAAATGTAGGTTTATTGTGGTGCTTAGACTAAGGGCTAAAGCCTAGCTCCTCCACAGTGTCACATGTGATTGAGTGGGTGACTATGCTCCTAAATGAATTACCTCAGTACTTGAACACTTTGGGCGAAAGCAGCTTTTGAACATTCTGAGAGCGACAGCACTGGCAGCTACTGCAGCCACGGCAGCCATCGCCCTGACACATTCTGTCCAAAGTGACCAAACCGTGAATGACTAACTTCAAACTGTTATTTCTGAGCTCTTAACTCAAACTTATGTTGATAAGGAAACTTTACAAAGACCTGACACCCTTGAGGCAGCCGTCAGAAGCCTCAGAATACATCAACAACCTCTTTGGACACATAGTAGGCTCCACTGTGAGGCTGGTTACCTTTCAACATGCATCACTTCAGCTCCATTTAATCATTCTGAACCCTGGGGCAAAGTCCAGTGTGAGCTCCATGGTGCTCTGCAAGCTGATCTCAGAGGAAAGATCTCTACTCACCAATGCTGGGTATAGGTCCCATTACTCAAAGTTCAACTGGAGGCTCATAAAGTTACTTTAGATCGTCTCAGTGATATCTGCCATTGGTTGAACCCCAAATATTGGTTTTCTGGTCTCAACCTTCACATCAGCGTTCTTGTAGCTATTGAAATGATTTTATTTTTGCTCTTTCTTGCAGTCTGATGAGCCCTTTGTATACTTTTTCAGTGGACACTGCATTCTAAAGCCACAATGACTTTCTCCATCAAGCCCAATGTCCCTCATACCCTCACCCTGACCCTCTTTCACAAACTCATGTATAAAACAAAAATAGAGGGCTGTATGGAAGCACTGGCCAGAGGTATACATGAGATACATGTGCAGAGGTGAGGGGCTTTTGGAGCCACATGCCCAAAAACTCCTGGAATGCATGGTTAGAGATTGAAAGATAACCTGCAGGGCCACATGTCCAAGTAGGACCCAAAGGCATTGTTTTGGGGAATGAATGCTGTAGCTCTCACCTTCCCCATACTCCAAATTACTGCTTAGATCGGCCCTAAGATCAGTCCTGACCTTACCCTGTCCTCCAGTGGCCCTCCTGTCCCACCCATGAATTCCTATGCAAATGGTCTTCTTTGTTCCTTTATCCTTGTTTCCTGGTTCTATCAATAAAAAAGCCACAAAAACTTCAGTTAGGGGTTGTCTTTATGAGAGTCTCTCATCCAGAGGGGTCTCAGTTAGGACCAGCCCCTCTCTGGGCTTTCTTGGAGTTTGAATTGGACACTGACTCTGATGAATCATTCATCCTTTGCACCACCATGATTGTGAACTGTCACGTATTTGAAACAATATATTTTTATTTAATTATTTATTACTAATCTAATTACAATTTTACCATGACAGTGTATGATGGCATTTCAATTACTTTACTTTCTTGAATATATTAGAACAATGATATTCTTTCATATAGCACGTAAAAAAAGCCCCTCATATCCTGAAATGCATAGTTCCATACAGGGCCATAAAGATGATAATGTTAGTTTTAGGCACTTGTCAAACTCCCAAATTTTATAGAAGGTAAAGCTATGATTTAGAGAACAAACAGATTTTAGCCACATCTTTCTGTCAGAACCTAGAAATTGCTTAACTGAATTCTGCCTTAAGGGCTTTTTCCTATTTTCTTCTGATTTGATGAAATTAAAGGAAGTCATATATACTCTTTATAAACAATTCAGACAATATTTAAATGGGAAAGGAAAATGTCTGCATTTACTACCTGCTGAAGTTTAACCTGATCCCCTAAAGTAATTCTGCATCTAGGTGCCCTCTCAGACCTTTTTAATGAGCTTGCAAATCCTTTCCTACCTCAAAGTCATGGTCACAGCACTACACTAAGCCTAAGAAACTGAGAAATTCAGAAAGTTAAACAGCCTGGACTGACAAACAAGTGTTTGACTCTCATCAAATACACACAGTTTCCCTTGTCTTTGTAGATCATACTATTCTCTGTGTTCTGTTTTTCCAACATTTTCCTTAATGCAGCAACCTTTCTTCACATTATCCTGGCCTCTGTTTCCTGCTTATGATAGTCCTCTAGAAGTTGATCAAGATCTTTGTTAGCAGGAACTACAGTAGATACTAGAACAACATGTGCTACTATTACTTGTAAAGCCACAAGCAACCCTGTCACTTATGGTTCCAGTTTAATAACTGTAGTGTTTTACGATGGACTTTTCCTGAACAACTCTATCAATGCTTGCCACACCATGGAATTCGCAATATTACCTAGGGAAAAATCTAAGTTATTTTGAAGTCACATTTGAACAAACACCTAGAGCTTTCTCCACAATGTATGGCCTTCTTGCAGCTTATTCTAGAGAAATTTCACTAGCATCAGGCTCTTTTTTGGTTTTTGCATCTTCAAGATTTGAAACATTGACATGGTGCAGAACTAATTCATAGACTATGTCTCTTCCTCTCTCAGAATCACTCCCTTACTAATGACACCCTGATGACTTCTACATTCCCACCCCCAGCCTGGGCTCCTCTCTGACTTCTAAGCGCATGTGACCAGCTGGCTACTGCACATCGCCATTTGGATGTCTACTTGATATTGTTTAAACATCAGCCCTGACATGCTCATTTCTCAGTAATCCTTATCCCATTAAACTATAATGGTATTCTTCCAGTTCCTCAAATTTTGCACTTTGGAATCATTCTCAAATCTCCCTTTTAAAACTCTCCCTTACATTTGTCAACATCCTACCTTCTACCTTCAAAATCTATTCAGAATCTAAATAGTTTCCTTCAACTCCATTACTAAAACCTCGGTCTTAATACCACACACATGGCTAGCCAAGATCATTACAAGGCTCTGCTCACATTGAGCCCTTACCATACCCTCACTTAAGGCAGTTATGGAGCTTCAGAACCTTGTCCTTCTCTGCTGCCTCATCTAATTCCCAATCTCCTCACCTGCATCCCATGCGTATTGATATTAGCTCAGTGCCTTTGACTCCTCCCTTCAAGTATTACTATAATACAGAACTTTAATGATGTGAATTGGAAGCATGGAGTATAAGTAACAGGTCCACCACCCACCCGTTCCACACCAAAGCCTCTTAATTACTCCAAATCTCAGATTCTTCAAATATTAAGAACAACACAGGCTGGGGATATAGCTCAGTGGAATAAGCGCCTGCCTAGCAAGTGCAGGGTCCTGAGTTCAATCCCCAGTACCGCCAAAAAAAAAAAAAAAAGAACAACACTGCTTGTTCTATAAGGTAGATGGAAAATTTTACTAAATATATTTGGCAAGATCAAGTTCTGGAAAACATTTAGTATTCATAATAACCTAAATCTGCCCATCTACTCAAATACATTGCATGCCTATTTGTGAAGTATTTCTAAGGCAAACGAGTGAAGAATATCTTTCTTCTCAAGCCCTATGGCAGTTTTTTGAAAAGATAACAACAAACTTAAGTATCAACTTGGGTATTTGTCCTGAATAGTTATTTTAATACTATAATGCTGTTCAACTTAATAGAATTTTCTAAAATATTTTGTGAAACTGACCATTTTCTGTATTTTTTTCACAGCTACTTATATATTTATTTCATTCTCCTGATCAGACTTACCTCTGTACAGGACAAGACACTCGATACAAAATAGTTTTTATCTCCTCAAATATTCTACCAGTGCATTTTCATAGCTGGTATGATTTTCTGGATACAACAAACAGGGAAAACTAGTGCTTCTCATATTGAACTAAAAATCTATTTTGGCCCTAAATGGAAGAGCACTATGCCTTGAGCCCCAAAATGAGTAAAACTGTAGCAAATTGTCTTTTAGTAGAAACACTAATATAACATATTCTTAAATATTAATTTATTCAAAACTTTGGTTATGCGTGCCATCTTTGTGAGGAGAAACATCAGTTTGTATGTTAATAAGATTAAACTTCCTTGAGGCTGCTGATATATGTGTGAAAAATCCAAACTGAATTACTTTCAACAAAAACAATCAAGTTGTCAGAATTTCTTGAGCCTGCTTTGTTTCACATGTTTTCATTGCAAACAGTTACTGAGATAAATGTTTACTGATCTTCGTACTACAATTATGTAGAAAATAGAAAACAGCTTTAAGGGAAACTCAGAGCTATGAAACTGAAATGTTGGAATGGTTCCGATTCCTCGGTGGAATGATTCCATGGTTACAACACTGAAAAAAAAAGACAAAATAGGAAGCTGACTACATGATCCTCCCCTATAAAATGTCCCTCGGTCAACTCCCCTATGAAATCACTGGCTGAGATACAGGTCTAATTCAAAGAAGCAACTTACTCAGGGTGAATTTTAAAAAGTAGCTAGTCATAATTTTTCCACAGATAAGCCTGCACAAACTGCAATAGAAACTGATTAAGTGTATCTTATTTTCTTTTTGTAACGCAAATAATTTCTAGCTTTTCTCTTTAATTGGTTGGCTGGCCAACATAAATTTGCCATATAGTCTAGGAGTTGAATTATTGAAGTATTCTATATTTCTTTCTTTATTTATTTGGAGCCATAGTATAGACTGCTGTTAAAAGCCTTCAGAGTCAAGCTACCTTCAAATCGTGGCCCTCTCACCCTCTACCTTTGTAACTTAGCACAAATTTTTTAACCTTTCTTTTGTCTCCATTTCCTCACTGAGAAAAAATTATCTACCTCATAATATTATTATAACTATTAGAATTAATATTTGTATTTACTGTATTAAAACAACCTGGAATAGAATGCTGTAACTGTCTTCTATGATTAATTTTAATTAATTATGAGAATTAGCAATAATTTTCTTAAAGGTCAGAAAATAAATATCTTAAGCTTTCAAGAAGTTTATGTTGTCTCTAGTGGCTACAACAGCTTGACTCCACTGTGCTAGTCTGAAAACTGCCATGGAGGATATGTAGGAGAGTGTGCATGGCTGCATTCCAATAAAACTTTATTCATACAACTTTTCTTTACAAAAATAAGCATTGCTTGTCAACATCTAAACTCTAGTGTGTATAAAACTCTTCTTATACTACAAATGAACTGGGATAGTATTACTCTAAAAGGACCATCTGTATATTCCTAGAATACTCTAAAAGGATCATCCGTATATTCCTAGAATATACGGATTCTATCTGGCTCTCTGGACATTTTAGGTTGTCTCAGTGAATGACTACTAGGGAATGAGTTAGAAAGTGACTGATAACTGTTTTCAAAAACAGATTCAGAATCATGTTTAACAAACTTAGGTAGTCTCTCTTCGCTTCAACCCCAATCCCAGTTTCCAATATTATCCTCTTAGTTACTCTATACATAGTATTTCAAAGTTGAATGTGATACTAGTTTCAAGAAAGTTTCACCTGTTAGAAGTGGGGGCAGGCTGACATTAAGTCCAGGGAGGGCTCGCAGACAGAGATCTGGGCTGGAAGACAGTGACAAGGAGAAATACAAGTATAGTCCAGGAAATGAAAACTAAACAGGGCTGGAGAACATCACAATCAATAACGAGAATTTGTATGCTAAATCCCTTGTGAAATGAGATATTGACGATAATGCTAAGGAAAATAAAGTAAGACCATGTTTTATTTGAAGAGGACAATATTTACATTTTTATTCAATGAAATCCAGCAAACTGAATTTAAGTTTTAACAGCTGTGAGTAAAGTCAATATACAATAAAATGTAGTCACCATAAAGTGTACAATTTGATTAGTTTATATAGATACATAAAACAATCTCCAAAATCAGAATAATTAATATATCCATCTCTTGCAAAAAGTCTTCTCATGGATGTTTACAATCCCTTCCAATGACTTCTCTCTGCAACTGATCTTATTCTGAAGTAGCCACCCCTCTGCAAACTTCCGGTTTATTTTCATCAAGAGTCCAAATACAATTTTTCATGTTTGGAAATTTTGTTTTATTTTTTCATAAAATAAAAAATAGAATTTCTCATATACATAAAGGATTACTTATCTGTTTCTTCTCAACTGAGTTTTGGTTTCTGTCTTTCAAAGAAGTTTTACATTTCATTAAAGTTGTAGGATATATTGCACAAAGTTGTTCAGAATATCCTTCTATAATGACTTGAATATCTGTAGAATCTGTAATTATTTCATTACCTTTACACCTCATATTGGTAATTTTTGTCTACTTTTGTTTCAATTTGGCTATAGAAGTCAATTTCATTAACCTCAGAAAATCATTTTTTGTTTCACTGATATTCTAGTGTTTGTCTTACTTGATTTGCTTATGTTCTGCTTTTAGTTTTCATGTTTATTCTTGCTTTACTTCTAGTTTCTCACACTAGTACTAAGCTCACATGCTGGAGGCATTCTTCTGTTATAATGCCAGTATTGCAAGGCGTAAGTTTCCTCTTCTAAGGATTACACCACGAGAGCATGAGGCCTGCATTTCTCATTACATACCTCAAATATTGACATGTTGTGCTTTTATTTTTATGCAACTCAAAATATTTTCTCATTCCTCTTTTTATTTCTTCTTTGGCCCATGGGTTATGAAGTGTGTTATGGTTTGTGTCTGCATGTCCCCTCAAATCCTGATGCAGTCATGGGGTGGGCTTTTAGAGTTTATGATTGATCCAAGATCCAATGCTGAGATTATGGGTGTGAGTGCTACACCCGACCTGGGGCGGACAGTTTGCACATGCAAGGGAGAGGAAGGCTGCTTGCTGCTGCTCCTCCCTTTTACTTTTGTTGCTTCTACTGTCCTCTGCTGCCGTGAACTGTTGCCCTCTGCCATGTGTCACTCTGCCTTGGAGCCAGCCTAGTATGGACTAAAACCTCCACAAACAGTGAGCTGCATAAACCTTTCCTTCCTTAATTCTGGGTGTCAGGTATTTGGTCTCAGCAACAAGAGAAAAGTAACCAAGACAAAGTACTACTAGGTTTCCAACTATTCGGATTTGTAATGAAGTCTTTGTTATTGATTTGTATTAATATTGCAAGAGAATTTACTTTTCCATTTCCCTTACCTATGCCTAGTGTTA
Source organism: Dinomys branickii (assembly GCA_004027595.1). NCBI lineage: Eukaryota > Metazoa > Chordata > Mammalia > Rodentia > Dinomyidae > Dinomys > Dinomys branickii. Next base: position 23,541 of record PVLD010004097.1, read on the forward strand.
GTTTCCTTTGTGTGGGTCTACCTTCAGTTTCATTAGCCTAAAGATGTTGTCCCACTGTGTAGTAGTTTACATTGCTTACAATAAGAAATCTGCTGTCATTCTTCACTGTTCCACCAGTAACTCCTTTGTATGTTCCTCTTTAATGAATTCTTTCTTCTAGTTGAATTTATTATTTTCTCTTTATTACTAGATTTAAACAATTTGACTATTATGTGACATAGTGCAGTTTTTTCCCACTTCTTCTACTTGGGAGTTGTTGAAATTACTAGATCACACAGATCTATTTTGTTTGCAACCAATTTAGAACTTTTCAGCTATTGGTTCTTCAAATAATTTTCTTTTCTTTTTCTCTGCTCAAATCTATCTCCTCTGCAGGACCTCTGATTATTTGCATAATAAACCATCTGAGATTGCACAACTTGATCTTCTGTTTTGTCATTTTAGTATTATATTTCTGAGTTTATTAATTTTTTCATCAACAGTGTATAACCTGTTGATAATATCATCTAGTCTGTTTCATCTCAGACATTTTATTCTTTATCTCTAAAAAGTAATGAAATACCATTGTAGTAATTATGATAATGTCATTGTCTACTAATTCTATTGCCTATTTCATTTCTGAAACGCATTTGATTGACTTTCCTTTACAATGTGACTCATATTTTCATGCTTCTTTACAATCTTAGTACTTATTTTTGCATTTTTTCTACTATTGAGTATCAGATGCGGAGTCTTACACATTCTAGTTAAGTACTTTACTATAAGATATACTCACAGCACCAAATACCTTTTATTATAAAGACAGTGTAACTTACATAAATTTAGGGGAAATTTTATTAAAAAATTGATACATCTATTATTCTAACACTTTTCACTTTTATGGCTTCTCATAGTTTCCACATCCACACATACTTTGGGCACTTCATATAATAAAGGCATCTTTAAAATTGGCCATAAATATTCAGATACACAAAGTTAGGGGATAAGGTCCTTATCTAAATGTATGTCTCACTTTTATACTTATAATCAGAGCATTTATTCAAATTAATATTTCTGTTATCAGTTTATATTGAAAAAAACAATATCCTCATATATCCTTTATCATTATTTTTCTCTGAAACATTTTAAAGTTTAATAAATTTAAAAGCAACCTATGCTCACTCTCAGAGTAAAGCAGTTATACATAAAGTTATATAATTCATTTGCTTTTCCTCGAATAACAAATATTAACAACCTTGGAATGCATCTTTTCATATCTTTTTCTAACATTCATATGTAAATAATGTAATTATATATATATATATAAACACACACACCCTTAATTTGGTTTGTGGCTTCTGAGAAACATTTTTCTTTAATGAATGAAATATCTCATCAGACCAATATAAGTAGGTTGAACTAATTTTTAAAAAATATCTTCATTGTATTATTCCCTAAAAATGTAAGGTGTGTGTCCACTATTTTCTTAATAATGCACATTTCCATTATTTCTACCTTCTTGCCTCTTCTAACAGTCTGCAATACAGCCTGAATGCCAGACAATGCTTATCGAGCTTTAACTTCTTGATTGCTAGATCTGTTTATATTCCAATAAATATTCTTAAGTATTGCTCTGGAAAGCAGTTATATGTATGTTTTCCAGTATTTTTTCTAGCTCTGTTAGGTTAGAACAAAGCAGTGTGGAAGTTGAGGCTGTTTACCCCATTACTGATAACCTGATAACCAGTAAAAGAGCAGCAATACTTCCTGCTGTGTGTGAGCTCCAAAAGCTCTCTCCTCTTGTTATGGATGACTATGTCCTCATCCCAGCATAGTCTCATGTCCGTGCGGTAATTAGTACTCCATTGAACTTTCAGGTCAGATGCTTTACTGTGCATAGTTTTGAAATTCTCTGCAGAGCTCCAGCATTCTTTCTATGTGCAACTCTGTCCTTTCTGCTACTTTGTCCTGCAAATTCTAGCTGCCTTGGACTGCTAGCATTCCTAACTCCATCTTAACACAGAGAGATGCCTGGTCTCTGACTGAATTACCCTTCCCTGTTCTATAGACAGTAAGCAGAAGCAATCATAGGGTTCATCTCATTCATTTCTCTTTTCCAAGAGATCCCTGTCCTTGGTTGTCTGATACTCAATGTCTAGGGATCATTTATTCTGTATGATGTGTCCACTTTCTTAGTTGTTTTAAGCACAGTGATTAATATGTATCCTGTTACTCCATCCTACCTAGCCAAAGTTCACATAGCTTGAATTTATTAAGATTTTTATTTAGTTCCATATTGGGAAACTTAATAACTTAATTTAGATTAAATTTCTTTTAAGTAGTTGACACCCAATTAGGAAATTTCACTGAAGAAGCAGTCTGAAGTTGATTGTTCTCTGAAAGCTGACAAGGCGAGCATGTGATGGTGTCACTCGAAAACTCACTAGAAGCTTCACCGATCACTAATGACTGAAAATGGCACTGCAGTTTGAATTTGCGGTGAGGGACAGAGCTGAGCAAAACATCATCTTGAAGATTAAATTTCTTAGTGTAAGATCAGAATGATTTTTTAAAGGAGAACCTCTACAATCACAATCCAAATCAATGATAAAAATGACTCAGTATACTGCAGAGTCTTCACGTGAAGAAGCATAAAATCTAAAAGGCAAGACAGTCAATAGCATCCATGGACTGTGAGCTTCCCCCAAAGCAAAGTAGATTAATGTTACTCTCAGGGTGCTTTCCTATGTTCTGTGTACATTTATGATCTTTCACATTAATGAATATCATGTTAATAGCTTCACATGTTCACCCAGCAGAGTATTTATGCTTTTTTAAAAAAGACATTTAAAAAAGACATGAAGCAATAGGCAAATCAAAGAAATCATCATTAGCATATTCTGAAGAAACTAGTTAAACAGTAAATGATACATTGTGGGTCAGTGAATGACCTTTTTCATTAACTTCCATTCATATAATATGTCACCACTACTAACATCACCAGTTTTCATAGTCTGCTCGAAATAGGTTGACATGATCATTGAAATTAGCTTAGTATTTTAGAATTAGCACTGAAGTACATCTAATATGGGGAATTTAGAGTCAAAATCTCTAAGAGTTCATTCAGAGCTACATTTCCACAAATTAAAGAAAGAGATTTCCTTTGAATCCATGTAATTAGAAGGTAATAATAGATATTTTCAATGAATCTACAAGTTAATTAAGGTAAACATAGTAGTATTCAAAGTTTCAATAACTGGGAGTAAAAGTTAAAGAAATTTAGCTTTTGTTAAAGGAAGAAAAAATAAAACTTTTATTTATAGAGTTTTAAAAAGTTGAAGAGATTGAGTGGTAGTGATTATGTGTCTATTTTTTTATATTAGTAATACAGGATCCATAAATACCAAGGGATGTAGAAACATATTTCCAAATCTCCTCTCCGGCAAGTTTCAGAAAGACATAATCTTGACCTTTCAATGCAATTATCGTGTTCAAATCTGCCTGAAAGCAGCAAATCAGTGCAGGGAACCTTTGGTACCACTTCATTTAAGTGATTTTCCTTTGCAAATCACAGTGGATAACTTCTAAATAAATGTTCCTCCCCCATGAAATCTGAATTGAATACTTTAAGTGAAGGACCCAAGGATGCTTACATTTACCATGAAGTCTACACGTACATGAAGTCATTCATGGATTTATCATGCATAATGGAACACATAAGTATTTTTTTTAAATCGCTTACAACAACTGTGGGTTTGATCATAATGAAATTCTCACGTTCACTAAATTAGATAGATGATATACTGTCTTTGAGGACCTTCTGGTTATATTAAATATATAATGACACAGTTTCTAGTAAGACCATTTAAAATCATGTTTCAAGTTGTGTAAGGAAAATCCCTGATGATTTTACCAGTTATACATACTTTTAGATATAGTTGCCAGAGGGCCAGAGATATAGCTCAGTGCCATAAGCACTTGCCTGGCAAGCCTGAGGTCATGAGTTCAATTCCTGGTACCAAAAAAAAAAAAAATAGCTGCCAGAATGTCAATACTAGGTACTGGAGTTCCCCTCCTTAAGGAACTAAAAGTGTTAGATAGAGTGATTTCTAGAATCCCTTGAATGAATCAGTAAGTAACAGAGGAGCAAACACTTACGTCTGAGAATATAAGACAAGCCAGAATGATGAACAGATGACTATAACCAGCTCTTGACCGAGGGCCTTGGTCCAGCTTGGTTGACGTGGCCATTGAACTGCCCTCTCCTCTAGGCCTTAAAGGACAGAAGACAGTTCAAGGCACACTAAGGGTGGAAAAGCTAATATACTAATATACTCATGCCACCCCGGTACAAGCATACAAAGTGGTTTTTCTGGAAGCTTCAAACTAAGGAGGGGAGAATAATGCAAGTATGATTTGAGGCTGCAGTAGACCCCCTCCTGTGCAGTTGGCCTGTGCTCCTCCCTTTCTTCTTCTGTAAGTTTACCATCCCTGACTCCTTCTGCAAGTATCATGTCCCCTCTCTTCTGCCAGCATCGTAAGTTCTGAGAGAACCCTTACCTAAACAGTGAAGGTGTTCACTGCTAGGCCTTCCTTCAGATTCGCAGAACCTAGAAGACTGGTGACCCCTCTAAGGCCCCACTTAAGGTTTGAGTTTCATGCATCAGCTAATGCAAAGCTTGGAGATGGATGTGAGTTTTAACTTGAACAAAAGTAATATGTTTATCTATAAAGAATTTCAGGAGCTAGCCCAAGGAGGGTGAAGTCCATTGTGATGTTCTGGAGAATAAAATCTCAGACACATACCCTGAATGATGAAGATCCCAGCTGGCACACAGCACTCCTACCCTGTCTCTTCCCTTTCATATAAACGCTGTCTGCATCCTTGAGCCCCAGCCCCTGTTGGAGATGTAGGTTTGAGGCCAACAGATCCTCTGTCCTTTCAACATGCCAGCCCTTGAATAATCCTGGTTCCCTTTTACTGAATCTTGTTTCTCACACAGTGACTTTTAAGTGAAAGACAGCCCACACTTTAACTCATGAATAAGACTTTACAAACCACAGCTCTCCCCAAATTAGGGTTGCATTCTGGATTGATGATATTATGGCAGCTGAACGCATTCAAGGAGAGAATTTAGTTTAAGGTGGCCCTTAACAATGAATATCTTCAGATCTTCAGCAGAAGCAAAAGAAGATCCTCTCAAATTTACTAAAGGAGCAACACATTCCAAACTTGTCCAAGTTATTACCAAGTATTTATGAGGCTAGACAGTTCATATGGCAAAATCCAGCTAGAACAATAAAAATAAGAAATGTTAAAGCCAATTTACCTGGTGATGAATCCCAAAGCATCGAAAACCTAATCCAGCAATATTTTTAAAAAATTATACTCACACTGGACATCCCAGGAATGCAAAGTGGGTGAATGTTATGGTTCAGATCTAGAAGGTCCCCTGGCATGGCTGGTATCCAGATGTCCCCCAGTCTCACATGCTCATAGGGGAGCTTTTCAGAGGCGGCTGGATCTAGTGTACGTGAATATGAATTAAGGGTTGTGATAACTAGTTTAGTGTGTTTCTGGGTGAGGGTAGTAGAAACCCCATCCTGGGTGTGGTGGCAACAACCAATAGGCTTGTCGCCTGGATAAAATATAAGGCTATAGAAAGAAGACTGCTTGCTGCTTGCTGCCTCCTGCCCACCATGATATGGACTGTTCCCCTTCTGTCAAGCCACCTGCCTTGGAGCCAACTGAATATGGACTGACATCTCTACAAACTGAGCAAAAGTACTTGTTCTCCTTTCTCTTTGGCCACTGGGTATTCTGTGTCTCAGTAATGAGAAAGTAACTAAGAACCCCCCACCCAATGCTCTTGTGTTCAGAAGCTTTTGAATGGTGACTGAGTCACGGGGGCACTGTATTCATAAGTGGATTAGCCCATTAAAGAGTTCAGAGCTAAACATGCTAGTTGGAAGTGTGGTTCAGTGTTAGGGCTTGGATCAAGAATGAGCCCCAGAACTCAGGCCCCCAGAGGCGGGCCTTGGGAAGGTGATTAGATCAGGAGGGTGTTGTGGCTGACTTGCGTTACGAGGCAGGGCCTGGTCAGAAGAGCTGGGTTATTGCACGTGAGACTGGGCAGTGTGTATCTATATCCTCCCTCAGCACCTTACTTCTCTTTGTCCTTCCTGACCATCATGACGTGAACAGCCTTCTTCTTCCCAGGCCCTTCCACTAGGCCGTCTGCCTTACAACCGTCTGATCATGAACTACAAACATGAGCCCAAATGAACCTCACCTCCATCACGTTGTGTGTGTTAGCTATTGTGTCCACTCATGAGAAAGTAATGAAGACACCTGATTAGGAGAGGCATGTCAGAGGCGGTCCGACTTGGAAGGCTGTGTCTCCCACCCTGCCTTCTCCCTGCGTTCTCTGCTTCCCCCTGGCCTCCACGACACGAGTCAGGTCCTTCTGTCAGGTTGTTCTGTTCTGGAACTGGCCAACCATAGACTGAAACTCCAGGCCGTGGCATTCTGTTTACTGCACTTTTGTACCAAAAGTATTTGTTGATTTTTTTCTCCTGGGAGATATTGAAATCTTTGCAGGAAGGCACCACACCTTATCTGTATCCTCTATATAAAATCCTGCGACATATCAAAATATCTTAGTTACATTCACTGACAGCTCACAGTGTACCAGTTTACCCAGATAATGTGCATTTTTCATAAACTATCTCTATAGTCCAAATGAAAGGTCTTAAACTCAAAAGCTCTGTAAGTAGATCAAGTTGACATAATAAAGCACTGACAAACAAGATTCACAAGTAGGTCTACACAATATCCAGCACTCTTTAGGTTAAATGAACTACTTAGATTCACGCTACTATTCTATTGGGCTTTTAAGTGAAGGACACTAATTTCTATTGGACTTCATTATTTACTGCTATAAAACCACAGAGAATAAAACTTATATTAGAAATTACTTAGAATTAGACTCTTCATGTTAAAAAGTATATTATACATAAAATAATATGACAAAAACAGTAAATACTTACTAGACTAATCAGAAAACTAAAGGTTTGTGAAGTTGAGTTTTATGGAGATCATTTAAAATGTACACTTGTATGATGTGGGAGACCATTTTCAAGGATATATGCAAGTGACTAACTGCTTGAAGAATATAGCTGTTAAAGTGTCATACATTTCTTAAAATGCTTTTTTTTTTTTTTTTATGGTACCAGGGATCGAACTCAGGACCTTGTGCTTGCCAGGCAAGCACTTACGCCACTGAGCTATACCCCCAGCCCCCTTAAAATGCTTTATAGCAGAAAACTTTACAGTTTCCTTGCCTTTGGCTCTAGTTCTCTCTGTTATAGACACGACCTGGAATTGATGGAACTGTATTTGCCATGTCTCGGGCTACATTCTGTTCACCTACTCATCTCTCCTATGAAACAAATCCAACTGAGCAACTTGAGACTTGGATGATAATGTGATGCTAATGTGCTCTGATAAGCCCATAGGCTTTACCCACATCCCATTCCACTCTTTTGCCACTTTATTTTATTTTTTATTGATGAACTGAGGTGATAAAAGAGGAGAGGAGATCAGGCATAAATAGTTTTTGAAGATGAGTTTGACAAGAAAATTGTCAAGGAACCATAGAGACTACCGCAGCTGTAGTCTGGTAGCCGTCATGATTTGGCAAGAACATTGAAACAGTAAAAGTCACTCGGGAGAGCCTTGAGCATCTTCCCTGTCCTCTCAGTGGACGGGAGAGACCACTGGTCCTCCAACCTCCCGATACCACTCAGAGCAATTCTCCCTTGCAGTGTCAGGAGCACTAGAATCCAGAAGGCCCTGAGGCTTGGCCAGCCTTAGAGATTTCTAAGCCATGGACACTGAGATCCAGCAAAAGCAAGCAATATTCCCAAGTTACACACAAATACAGCAGTGGAGACAGTACTGGGGTTTCTATTTCTTGACGACCAGGCCAGTTTGGTTTCCAGTTACCATATCACTACCCCAGCAGGTTTGTTTAAGGAAAGCAAAACTTATATTTATTTTTTTAAGCCACAGTAGTATAGTACAAGTAAAAGAAATAGTCTTTCATTCAATTTATCATTTCTTTCTGCTTTTTCTGTCCTGAAAACAAGGAATGTATTTAAGAATAAGAATATAGTATATAAAATAGAAATGCACTCTATTAGTTAATGTGGGAAGAATGACCATTTCAAAATGAAGCTGTTCAAGAAAAAGCAAATGGAAAGCGCAAATGCTCACTCGGATCGTGCCTAAATAACTGCACAAGTTATTATTGGTCACATCCACCCCAGTGCAAACATAAAAGCCCATGAAGCATTTACTTAAAAGTTGTTACACTCCCCACAAAGCTTTCTTCTTCGTATATCTTGAGTAAAGAAAGAACAAAGAAAAGATGTTATAAGAACAAGTGTTCTGGTTATTGTAATTTAACATACCCATTTCAAATGCCAACTAGAAATAACCAGCATACAATTATGCAATTAATATATAAACAGCCATCATCCATACGCTACTTGCAAAAGTGAAGACCAGAGCCTTATATCTTCTTTCATACTTCTGCAGTCCAGGATTATTCCATGTTTCATTTGTAGTAAGTGTTCAATAAATGTCTAATGAACTGATGAATATTTGTAGCCTAGGGTTATGTGCTCAAAATTTAGCTCTCTGTCAGCGTGGAATTGTGAGTGTGTAAGCTCTTCAAGTCAATCCAGGTAGCAAGTGAAATCTCAACCAGAAGTTATTGAAAGACTACATGGCCAAGATCCTATTAGCACATTAGTCAAGGTGAATTGAAAATTGTCATTATATTATGAACATAAGAGATACACAATCACATCACATCATCAAGAATAACACCTAAAATGTTAATATTTATTACCTCTGATCTCTTCCCAAATAAAAGGCTTGCTTGGGGGTTTTATGCTCTCAAGATTACAAAATTAATAGTACCTTAGAGTGAATGCATTTTTATACCTGACAATGAAAACAACTTTATCCATGAATATTGTCATAAAGATCATCTTCCCAAAAATAAATAGTTATAAATTTTTAAAATCCTCTACATTCTACATATTTATGCTACTATGAAAAAATTACAGGGTGTTTGCTGAATCCCAGGCAAAGTTATGTGCATTTTACATTCATTTAAGTTTTACAACACCCTGAGCATAAGGGGGCTGAATAACTTTCCAAAGTAACACTTATTATGGGAGGAAGGTCAGCAGTAGAGTCCATGGCCAACACATTCCAACACTCGAGTTGTCAATAAATTATTACTCTGCCTCCCTGAAGTCTTAAAAATAAACTTTTGAAACCAATTTGCTAAAAAGTACCCAGAAAGGAAAAGAAAGGAAGAAAGACAAGAGGTACTGTGGCGTCATTTGGAGTCTAGAGTCCTGGCTTCGAATTCCAGTCACCCGGGAAACATAAAGTGAGCTGTGTCACAACGCTTAGCTACAAGTGTCACCCAACACAAAATGGAAATGTATTACTGGGTACTTATTTTTGACATGCATAGTTCTGTGTATGAAGCCCCATTCCAATTTGGAGTTCGACTGCACATGCTAAATTCCAGCTCCTGTTGTAATTATTTTAATCCTAGAATATATGGCAAGTGTACCCATAACATACACTTTTGATGATACACTTAATCAGTATCCTCTCTGTGTTCAGTTTGCTGGAAAACTCCTATCAGATCTCTTTCCATGCAGAGATATAAGGCAACACAAGGTCCTTGGCCGAGTTCATTACTTCCTTTGTCCATCCCAGGTGGCAAATCTTAACTATTCCAATCCTGGGGACTGACATTCTGCTGGCCAATCATGGCTCAGGTCCATGTATATACTATTTTTTCTGGTGTGAAAAAATACACATAAAAGCATACACTTTAATTCTTAGATTTAGGGAAGATGATAAGAAATGGAAACCTGTTTTACTAGATGCTGTTCTGCCCTCCTTGTCACCGCATAAGTACAAATGGGAAGTCTTCCTCCTGGGGAACATGGGAGGCTGCTGAAAGTAATATGTTTTCCTTAAAGAAGTCACATGATAGACAACAGTACATACGGTATATATATTATATGTATCAGACTCGCTATTCTAGGACAACCAGACGAGTTGCGAGAAGTTTGCTTGATCCTATTATTTGTAAAAGCTTTAAATAGTTTCACTGTAGGGCTTCTAGGCAAGTTAGGATTGAAAAGAAATGAAATTATTTCAGTACCTTCACACAGCATATTTGCTTTCTCAAAGGCGTTCACACATCATTTACATATACAACACGCACTGTAAACCACTTTCCTCACTTGCCTGTTTTGAAAAAGATATTCTTCACATTCTTTACAGGCTCATGCTCACAAATCCAGTGACATTCATATAGCAAATATAAAGTGCGAAGCAATTCAACATGTTACACACAAAATGTCAGAACCTGTGCCGGTATGAGGACACCAGTGACAGTTCTGCTTGGATTCAATTCAGTGCTTGTCTTAGTGGTAAGGAAAGCAGCTCTCACAACTTACATGCTACAGCAAAAGAGTAGCAGTGTCTCCCCTACACTATGGAGCACTCAGATATTTCTCTGCAGGACTCATCAGATGCATGTTTCACACATAACTAGGATACTTCATTTGTAACTCCTCACACTTAGAGAATACTCTTTCAAAAGAGAGTAGGGCCTGCACTTTTCCCATGCAGTGGAAAAGTTCTGATCTTACTCTGACATTACAGGAAAGAGCTTATGAAAGGCAAAACCACTGCAGACAAGATGCATTCTCACTAAAGAAAATTATGATGGATGAATTCTGATGGCACAGACACTGCCGGTTTAACTGAGTCTTATTCTCCACACATTGCCTAGACAGCCAAAGTATGTATTTGCCAAAAGTACCCATGTGGGACACAGAAACCTGGTTTCATGTTCTTACCATTTACCACCTCTGTGACAGTCCAGTCTCTGAATCTTTCTGTGTGTCAGGACCTTCATGAGTCCAAAAACCAAAACAAACATGACAGTGTACACCGACGGAGATACAATAAGAGACAACAAAATTTAGATTTTTTTAAATGTAAAATATGCAAATGTTGTAACGGCCTAAATCACAGAGACAATGTCTAGAAATGTAGGTACACAGACTCCCTGGGCCCATTTTCCTGAACGTTACTCACTTGGCCATTTTCCAATTATTCATAGTCAGTGTTCCTCTCTAGGGAATTGAAGAGTTTGAACTTCTCTAATGTGTGCTACAGTCACAGGCTGCTGAATGGTGGGGATATGGTTTGAGAAACGCATTGTTAGGTGAGTGTACTGTTATTCAAATATCAGGAACAGTACTTATACAAACTGAGGTAGCTATGTCATCATGAGGTGATAGAGTTTATGGGGGTTGTCTGTTGTCTATGTGAGTCTCCATTGACTAAAATGTGGTTAGACTTATATACATGCATATGTGATGCTCAGGCCAGTATAGATGATTACATATACTTAATTCTCTGAAAACACGGTAATACAGGTGCAAAACAAAAAGTATCATAAACCTACAAACCTATAACTATTAAGCATTGTGGTCAGAAAAGGTCCAAGGAGAGAAATTCCAACTTTTTATAATGGTCCATCAACTGTCCCAATGCCATGGAGGTTTGTGGCACTGTACTAAAATCTGACTATCCTAACAACTCCACTCATGGCCCACGCAAGAACTCAGAAGACACTGATAGCAGCGAGCAGACCAGGAGCCATGAGAAGTGATTCTGGGGTCCACAGTCCATGTGCTGACAGTTCAACACGGACAAGAAATGTAAGGAATGAACAAACCATTCCACACTGCCACCCCTCCTCCCTCCCCCCAGCACACCAGTGCAACAGCACCAACAAGAAGCTCTGCAGCACAGAAGATATGAAATGCTGATAGAAAATCCATGGTTTTTCCCTCTGTCTCCATATCGACTCTTATCGGTAAACCGGTGCCATGTGTTAAAAACTGCTGGAGGTGGAGTTTTTTTTTTTGAAACACTGAGTTTGATGCTTTACACAGCCCATCAGCACTTAAAATTAAAATTTGTGTGTGAAAGGTAATATATTTGGAGGTTACTTTTGACCGATCTAATGTATAGAGTTGATTTTTTTTATTACTTATATCAAGGGATTTTTAATAAGACAGTAAATAATTTAGTTTAAACTATAAATATAAATTGCAAGAGAAGAACAGAGTAAGGCAAACATCCTATTAGTTCACTTTCTGGATTTCAATTAATGTCCAATTTACAATAGTTCTTAATACAAATATATAGGTGAACTCTTTAGAACAGCTTGATGGGATAAGAACACATTTTACAAGGAGCTGACAAAACAGGCAGTCCATTAGCCCTCAGTGCCTCCAACTCCAACAGTCAATACTGCATTGTCAGGGCTGAAAATGGCAAGAACTAAATAAATAAACAAGGGATTCCCCCTCTTGCTTTCTGGACAAGAATATATTCAGTGTAATTCATTCCATAGTTTTGAGCTTAGAAAAAAATTTTTCCTTCCAAAGTGTTATTACTCAATAGATAACTAAAGGAAATAAACCACCAAGCCCATATTGTTAAATCATCTCACAGACTCCACAATGTAGAAAGGAGAAGTCCACAATCAATGTCAGATCTTGGTATATGACAGAATTGTAAGAGGCTGCAAGAATCTCCCGGAAAATGAATCCTGCATACCTCACAGAATATCGCTAGCCACCTCAACCCTGGCCTAGCCTCAGCTGGGCTCTGAGCTGAAGATGCTACAGGGGGCATTCTTGTAGTTTAGGGGAGCAACAGATCCCCCACTATCATCACTGCTACCTCCCCAGACAACAGATGGTCCCAGCAGGGTGTGCAGTGCCTCATGGAAGTAGATTATTTGCCTCTATCTTTTCTAAGCCTTCTTTGCAAAACTTGAGGGCCCTAGCTTGAAATAGTTTAAGCAGATCAGTCTAAGGCATGACTAGAAAGAGAGGTAGTATTTCTAAAATGAATGATCAGCACTTGATACTCTCCACCTGAGTTCTAGAAATATTCAGGGGTAACCTCTTTTCAGTAATCATCATTTCGATTCCACAATAACTGACAGACCTGCAGGATTATGAATGTGACTGTTAGTCATAAAGTTTGCAAGGAATAAATATTTAACTACAGGAAAGTGAACTGCAAGTTTACATCAGAAAAAGTTGTTAAGATATTGAAAAATAGGATCCATAAATCTACAATGAGGGTGAACAATATGGTTTCTGTAGAAGAAATTGCAAGTTGATGTACAGTTTATATCAGACTCTCATGGAAAAGTAAGTCATAATGAAGGCAAGAAAAGTCATTGAATTATGTCTCAACTTTAAAGAAAAAAATCTTTTCTAGGCTCCTACATACTTGCAATTGTATATAAGAGGAAGCCTAAATTAGAGAAAATAGGGCTGAATAAGCACCTGCTTTAACAAAAACAATAAAGATTCCATGCATTATTATCTGAACTAGCTTAGAGGAGGGATAAAAGATTTCTGTAATGGACTATAAAAACATTGATAAAGGAAACTGAAGAGAACACAAATAAGTGGAAAGATATGCTATTCATGCATTGGAAAAATTAATACTGCTAAAATGTCCCCATGACCAAAAGTTATGTACACATTTAATATAATTTCTATAAAAATACCTATGTTATACTTCACAGAAATAGAAGAAAGTCCTACAATTTTGGGAGACCATAAAAAACCAAGAAAAGCCAAAAAAATCTTCAGATTAAAAAAAGCTGGTATATCACACAATTTGACTTTGAAGTATATTACAAACTCTAGTTATCAAAACAACATGGTACTGGCATAAAAAGAAGACATAAAATCCAGTGCAGCATAATAGAGAACTTGAAAGCAAACAGATGAACCTAGAATCAAATGACTTTTGACAAATGTTACAAGAACACATATTTGGGCAAAAACATGCTTTTTTATAATACTGCTGGAAAAACTGGATGTACAAGAATGAGACTAAATGCCCGGCTCTCACCATGTAGAAAAATCAATTCAAAATATTAAAAACATAAACGTAAAATTAAAAACTAGAAAAATACCAGAAGAAACATTGAGGAAAATACCCTATGACATTGATCTGAGTGATCTCTCTGATCTTACTGATCTATTTTACACTGTTTTCCAAGCACAGTCACACACAAAAAAAAATAGACAAATGAGATTATGTTCCATACTTTCAAATGTTCCTGCAGAGCAAATAATAATGAAGAGACAGCATGCATGCAGAATCAGAAAAGATGTTCACAAGATGTTCACAGATGTTCACATCTGGCAAGTTATTAAGGTTTTGAGTACACAAGGAACTCAGTGTAACAGCAAAATACATATAATAATCATTAGATTTTGTATATGGGAAAATCACACTATTTCTTCAAAGACAAAAAGTGAGAAGACTTCAGAATCTATGTAAATAAAAAAAAGGAAAGGAGGTGAGAGCAGAGAAAAAGAGAAAGAAAGCTATAAATAAATGTGACTTACTTTGGGGGAATATATTCAAGAAAAAGTAATTTATCTTTCCATGTCTATTAACAGTAATTGCCATTTATGGATCAAAATGGCCATGGGCCCTCAAGACCAGGGCTAAAGAATTACTACTGGCAAATAAAGAATGGGATATAATGCCTTATGCATCCCTTTTCAAAAATTGTATCTTGACCACTTCTGAGTTGGCACTAGAGGCAGAAGGAGGGAAAAAAATTCAAGATCTGAGGAATGAAAACTAAAAAGGAAGAGACTGGTTTGGAGGAGCTCAATGAAATGCATTTTTTGAAATGGGAAGTTGGCAGTCTAGGGAGGTGGTCTACCGAGAGGTAAATGTTTGGATATTTAGAATCAGGATAAAATAAAGTACACGCAAAATTGAGCATCAAGTTCTGAAATGCCATGTCTAAGAGGTCATCAGCCTCACCAGAAAAACAACACCAAAGACCAAAAAAAAAAAAAAAACCTATCACACTTAGAAATTATAAACTTTTGAAAATTATCCCAAAGTCTAGTGTCTTAGGACCATAGAATATTAGTTATGAAGAAAACCAGAGAGGATCCTCTAGGATGCCTAGAGTATATTTCTACATAAACGGGCTCACAGATGCTCCTCAAAAGGCAAATCCAACCTTGCTGACCCTTAATCATGCTTGGATACTTTCCAAGAAAAATAAATCATTGACTTAGAATCTTCGAGGTAGAAAGCCCCCTGTTTTTTTCCACGGGGCTCACAGATGTCTACAGATAATAAGGGTACCCTTCTGGGCATTCTGCTTCATCGATCTTCTAAGCCTCTATTCCGCATCAAAACTACTAATTTCATCAATCTCCTTGACTAGATGTTACACTTTTAGCTAACTGAGCTTCCCCAATATCCCTCTACACAAAAGGCAGATGAAATGAACACGGGGAGGGAGGCGGGGAGAAAGGAGGGAAGGTGGATGTACATCAACACAGTTAGTTCATCAGATCTCTGCTTTGCCAGGTAATTTCTACAAGAATCTGGAAGATTAATTTGTAACCTGAATTTTCCCAGACTCTTCACAGACGTTAACCCTCAGACTGACGCTCACCGATGCAGTACCACAGTGAAACAGAACCCCACAGGCCCTGCTCTAGCTGAGCTCCTGCAGCATCAGTGTCCCAGGGTCCCTCAGGAGTCTTTTGAATTCAAGAGAGTAAAAGAACTCTGATTATATAACCATGTACTGCCCTAAAGAAAGCCACACCCAATGATTTACATCATTGTCCACGTGCCTTTATACCAAACAAAGTACCTGTACTCTGCCCTAGTGGATTTGCTTATATTAATATAAATGAAGCTAGGTCTGATTAAATTACCGGCTTTGACTTATACTAAAACGTCTAAGTCAAAAGCCAACCAAATTAATATAAGACTTCCCTTCTGTAGCTTCATGAACTTAAAATCAGAATTCTGATGGGTGTACAATTACACTCTACCTCACAAATATGTTACAGAATAACTACAATTTTAAGCATATTATAATTGAGATTATTTCGCCTTGAGTACCATGGACTTGATATTCTCTGGAATAGACGTTTTAGATGGTTCTACAACAGTCTATGTTAACAGTCTATAGATATTGAGAAGGTATTGAGACATTCCTAGTGATGATAACCTAGTAATCCATACCTGCGATAAACATTAAAAACCACTTATGATGCCTGCCCACGAAAACCGGGGCTTTCAAAGTATGAAACTGTGTTCTTACTCACTTCAGCCAAATCAGATATAAAAGTAACTGCATCTCTTATTATTCAGGACTCCCTGGAATAATTTAAGTTAAAGGAAGTCTTCCAAGTAGCCAGCCAAGAATAAATGCAACATAATCCTTAAATACAGCCACAATTTGCCATCAGGAGACCTGGATGTCCCCGGTAGTCTTACCAAAGGCATTGAACCTCACTTGGCATCTGTTGTCCTGCCTGTGGAACAGGAAGATTAACAAACACTACCTCACTGGGCTGCTGTGAGCATAAGCCAGAAAAGTACACTCAAAAATGCTTTGAGAAGGGTTCCTTTTTCCCCACAGCCCTGCCAGCATTTGTTATTGGTTGATTTTGTGATGATAGCCATTCTTTCTGGGGCGAGATGGAATGCCAGTGTTGTTTTAATTCAAATCTCTCAAATGACCAGTATGTTGAACTTTATATATATATATATATATATATATATATATATATATATATTTATATATTTGCTAATTATACTTCTTAATCTGAGGAGTGTGTATTCATTTCAGGTGCCCATTTTGGTATTGGATTTTTTAATTTGGGAGGGTCTCATTTTCTGAGTTCCTTATATAGTCTAGATATTAGTCATTTTGGCCAGGGATAAAGCTCAGCAGTTCAGCACCTCCCTGGCAAGCAAGAACAAGGCCCTGAATTCGATTTCTGGTACCAATAATTTGGGTTAAAAAAGATGAAAAAATTATGTATGTATGTATGTATGTATGTATGTATGTATATACAGGATAGCTAATAGTTGTACTACTGTCTTCTATTGCTTAACTCAAAGGAACAGTTAATGATTATTTGTTTGATCAGTATTGCATGTCCCTATTTGTTTTTCTGAGATGCCAATATGAAGATACCAATAGTCATACAACAACTATTGTTAATTTCCTACCACTTTGTCTGTAACTCTATTGTTTGTATTGCTCTTACGCTATTTTGTAAAAGAATGTCTGTTTGTTATATGTTTTCCTTCTTTTATTTTTAAAATAAAAAAATAAATTAAAAAGACCAAAAGGAGTCTCTGCTCATGTTGATATTAGTCTTTTGTCTGAGGAACACCTGGCAAAAATTGTTTCCTACTCTGTGGGTTATCTCTTCACTCTATTGGTGATTTCTTTTCCTATATAAAAGCTTTTTAATAAGATGAGTGTAGATTGGTTCCACCACTGTGGAAATCAGAGTGAAGATTCATCAAAAACTAAAACTAGAGATTCTATTTGACCCAGCTACTCCTCTTCTTGGTATCTTCCCAAAACAATAAAATGCATCATTACACAGCAATATATGCACACCCACATTTATAGCAGCATGGTTTGTAAAAGCTAACTCTTGGAAATGGCCTAAATCCCCCTCAACCAATGAATGGATAAAGATATGATTTTTTATACAAGGGAGTACTACTCAGCCATTAAGAAGGATAAACCTGAGACATTTCTAGGTAAATGGATGCACCTTGAGACCATATTTTTAAGTGAAATAAATCACATACATGTAAATATTGCATTGTTTCTCTAGTGTGAGAAACTGAAAGTGTAAATAAAAACCAAAATGTATAATAGATATTGTGAAATAAGAAGAATGTGTTCAAATGGGAAGGGAAACTAGGGAGAGGGATGGGGAAAGGGAAGAAAGGAAAACAAAAAATGAGAAAAGGAAAAATGGAAACAATGCTTTTGTAAATAAGGAGAGAAAGAGATGTTGAAGGGTGGAAGGGAAATGGGAAAAAAAGAAAAATCAATGTATCATGTACAGATATACACAGTATTTTTTTTTGGTACCAGAAATCAAACTCATGACCTCAGGCTTGTCAGGTCATGACCTCAGGCTTGTCAGGCAAGCACTTATGCCACTGAGCTACATCCCCAGCCCTATCATGCACAGATATAAATTCTCTCTAATGAATGTGATCATTATGTATATCAAAAGTGTACCCATAACTTTAATTTTAAAAAATCCTTAGAAACCATAAAGTCATGTTCATCACTCTGACATCTAGACTGTGCAAAATTTAAGGAATCTTGGCTCTTTTTAGAGACAGCCAGAAAGGGCCCTTTATTCAGTGAGCCAAGGCTTGAAATCTGCTACTTACATGAGACAGGCAAGTCAGAGGTGGCCAAGCAAGCAGAAAGTGCCTCCCGTCCACCTTCACAAACTTCTCCTCCCCTGTCCCATTTCAACGAGCTTCTTCTGGCTCTTGTTTGAGATCTCAATATGTTCGTGCTTTTCCTGTTATTACATCTTTTGTTTTATACAGTGCCAAAGGGAGGCTCTGTGATTCTGCCCACTCTATAGCCAAGACAGCAAATAACAGCTTTTCATTCCATTGCATTTAAAAATCAGGGTAGCTCATGAAAGGGGGACCTCAGTTTCTGCACATACTTCTTAGCCTTCCACTTGGGACATTCTTATTTTGTCTCTCACCATGCACACAGTGACACGCAGGTATGATTCCTCTTCTACTTAAAAATCAGGAAGAAGTAAGTGTGGTGATCCATTCAAAATCGTTCTTTCTCTTGTCTTGATTTCAGTAGCTATGTCCAGAAGTTTATGAGTATCAAAGAGGAAAAAGAAACTGAATGCTACTGAAAATTTCCCCCTGCTTAGACGTTTATTTGCTGAGGAAGATGAACGTCTATATTTGAGGTATGTGGACATACACACGGGTGGATACCTATAGTGATCTCCTGTTGAGCCTTTCACACATGAGGGCATCAGGCTAGACGCCTTCCTAAACAATCCTATCAATTATACACAATTAATTAAATAAATAAAACTGCAATTTTCATCAAATCTCAATTATGACTCAAAACCTACGCCCTACAGAAAAGTACATTCAAGACACCGCCCAGGCTGGTGGTGCACTTTAGCCAGGCAGCGTCTCCTGGTCCATGCTATCAAATATGACTCTAGAAATTTGGTGTTGGGTTGAGTGTTGAAGGTGATAGAAGCGAACTTGTAAACAAAACTGAGTTAAGTAAGAGCGCTGAGTTCCAGAGACACCAGGTTCCCCGAAACACTCTGAATCGGGAATAAACATCTGTATTGGGGTGCTCCTCCAGAAACCGAACCCCATACACACACCCTCCTCCTCGGACTAATGCGTCATCAAAGGTAAAAATTAACTAGGGAATTTCCAGCATCTTCCTTCATTTGCGTACACGTCTCCTGCCTTCAGGCGCAAGACAGGGAGAATACGGTTTACCTTGCACTTCCAGGCGCCGACCCACCAGCTGCGAGCCGAGTCTGGAGCGGTGTGGGCGGCTGAGCCTCCGCCCACCCCCTGCTCACCCTCCCAGCTCCTGCACTGGGACAGCTTACAAAGGGCTCTACCCAGGGCGCGCCCCACAAAACTCACAGCCTTGCCAGAGTTAATTAGGAGTCCTCCCTGATCTGAGGGTCACCCGGATCACCGCCCGGCAGAAGACAGAGCTGGGAGCCCCCGCGCGTGAGCTGCGGGGCGGCCAGAGCCGGGCGCCCGGGGACAGCCGCGCTCACGTGGTGCCCGCGCTGCGCTCGCGCCTCCGACCTCGGGCGGAGGGAGGGGAACCCCGCCCGGCGGAGGCGGGACCGCGGAGGCGCCAGGCTGGGGAAGGGAGGGCAGAGACCGCGCGTCCCCGCCGGGCGAGCAGCCCTGGCCTCGGGCGGTTTGGGTAGGCTGGGGTTCCCCGGGTGTTCACAGGAAGGAAGACTCAAGTTTGGCTGGGGTAGCAACTCGGGAAAACATGTTTTTGGGCAAACGCGTTGGAATCCCGTCTAGAAATGAGTTCTTCCCTGGGGGTCAAAATGTCCATCTAGCCTGGAACATACTCTTGAAATTCCCGGCAAACCAGGGAGCCAAGATGTCCCGAGATGGCCATGTCATCCCCACCCACCTTTGGGGGGACTTCGCCCCCACGGTCTCGGAGCAACGCGGGGGAACCGCGCCCTGGAACCGAGGAGGCGGTGTCCCCGCGGGATGCGCAGAGCCCGCTGTGTGGAGATTTAAAAAAACACCCGCAGCCAGCGGGATCTGGGACTTCTTTCGTTTTGCTGCGGGAGGCGTAGGAACTCCAGGACGGTTCGCTTCGGCTGGAGGACGGGCGCTTGGCACCGGCACCAGCCCAGAGCTCCAGTCCGCGCGGCGCGGCGCCGCCACTCGGGCTGGGAAGGGGCAGGAGCAGGAGGGCAGAGCCGCGGAGGGGAGAAGGAGCGGGGAGAGGAGGGGCGGCGAGGGCGGCGAGGAAACAGGTGAGCTCTCGCCGCAGCCCTTCCAAGCCGGGCGCCGCGGGCCCGCGCCGCGCCACGCTCGCAACTTGGAGAGGACTTACCGGCTTTGCACGGGTCTTTGTAATCGATGGTCTCCGTCCTGTCCTCCTCGTTCCCATCAAAAGTGTAGTCATAATCGAGACCAGCGCAGACGAGCGGCTGCCCGCAGAAAACCAGCCCCAAGGCCACCAGCCCCAGAAGCATCCTCGGGGAAAGCGCGTCCGGCCCCATCCTCCTCCCCCGGAGGAAAAGGGGGGGACGGGACGCGGGCCGGCGGCTGAGGCGCGGGGCTGGGCACCGAGCGGAGGCTCCTCGGGGCTCAGGTGTCCCGAGACGTGCGGGTGCGGGCGCCGCCCGGTACCCCCGCTGCAGGGGCCGGTGGCGGGGTGGGGGCGCGGGTGGCCGAGGGCAGGTGAGGGGCTCGGCTCCGGGCGGCGGGCAGGGGCGACTGCGGGTCAGTTCCGCTGGGCGGCGCGGGAGCCTGCCCGGGCCAGGTCGTCCTTCTGGCGGCCGAACTTCCCGCGGCCGCGGCTCTGCTGCCCCAGAGCTCGGGCTCCGTGCGCCCCCGCCGCCGTCAGGACCCCGAGGCCGAGCACGAGCTGCCGCCGCCGCTCCGGGAGGATGAATCCGGTCTGCACATCAGCACATCTGAACTGAAAGGGGAGACCGAGCAAGGGGGTGGGGGCCAGGCATGTCTGCGCTGCGAGACCTTAAAAGCCTGCAGGAGCCGGAGAAGCCGCTGACTGCAAGGAGAGGGAAAGTGTGAGGATCTGAGGATGCACTGCTTGCCTTTTGCCCCCGGGCTGTCTTTTTTACCCTCTTCCTAACTTGGAAAAAAAAAAATCTTCGCAGCATCTAACCCAATCACTCGCATCCTGCTCACTTATTCATACAATCAGGGTCAGGATCCGGGCCACAGCCTCGTCTCTGACTTCTTTTGATAGCCTTGTACAAACAAACAGACGGGAGCGTGCTCACGATTCCATTTCTATTTCACTAAAGATAAAAATGAATACATTATGTGTATCTGCGTCCGCGAAGAGCAATTAATAGATGATGAATGTAGTCAGTTGGGAGTGCCAGACCGGGGGTGGCGACAGGCATCTGACAACTTAGCTGCAAATTTTTCCCCTTCCCCCAAATAAACAGCGAGTGTGTATTTCTTTCCTGTGCTGCTGTTTAGCTTTCTTGCTTCCCCAGGAAAGAGAAAAAGTATCTGGCCCTTCACGATTTAGGTAAGAAAATATGCTACCATAAAAGTCTCCTACCCCACAAAGTTTTGCTCAGAACTAAGATCTGCAGAACTGCGATTAAAAAAAAAAAAATCCAAATCGAGTTACAGATTGCAGCAGCAGCAGGAAATGCTAAGACCTCGCTGATGGGCTGGCGCTGTGGCTCACGTGGGCGCGGGAAGGGAAGTTGGATGGAATACTCCGCAAGCAAATTTTCTGTGACAGTTCTGGCGCCCAAGCCTAGAGTTGCTCAGTATCCTTAGGCGTCACTTGTTTTACTTCGGAGGAGCAGAGTGTGTAAAACCTGGCAGCTGGATCCGCGGAGGTAAACCACATGTCAGCCCAGCAGACTCAAGACAAACACAGGTTGTGGGAAGTTGAGGGGGGAAAAATATCAGAGGAAATCTCTGCAAAAGCCCAGTGTGTGAGAGCAATTCCGAGGTTTCCCCACATCTGCAAGCAGTTTCCAAAATAGGTGAGATGACTGCTCTCCCGAGCTGCCCGGGGACTGGGGACCGGAAGCTTTGCTTTTCCAACTACATCTTTAGCTGTCACTTTAGCAGAGACGTGTAAAACACCTTCTGTTGCCTTTCCATCTTTACTTGACAAACACAGCCTTTTTCCAAGTTACTGTCAACCTACAAAGTCTCATCTAGAGAGAGGTACAATACACACACACATACACCTTTGACAGGTAGTCAGTTGTTCCTTTGGAAATTTGACCAAGTCTTACTATGGTTGAAACAGAAAAGTAGTAAGCTAATCTTGAAGAAGTATCATCTGTTTTCACCATAAACTAAAATAATAGGAAGAGTAGGAACTAAACCACTTCTGTGTTCTTCACAAATCAAGGGGGCTTTCTCAGAGACTGCTGCAGTGCTGGGGTTCCTCCCGTTCATCTTAAACTTTTAACCCCAGGACACAGAGCAGATAGAACACGTTCAGTAAGCAGGTAGAGGCATTGCTTTGGAAATCTCTTGCTGAGTCATTCTCAAGTACTTTTACCCATCAAAAAAAAATGTTTGCATAATTAATAATCGTGTTGCTGTAGTGCAGGGCTAAACAAGAATGTGTCCTGCTTAGCCTACCGGAGAGCTCAGAAAAGGCAAATTCCTTTCAGAGGAGACCCTGTGTTTGAGCTGCTGACCGTGTCCCCACTCACACCCAAGACCTTAACTGTGTCCCTCATTCCTTGGCATGCCCGTGCACTTCTCCATTCTTCCTAAACTATTTGATCAAATGTGAATTTGCAAGACTTAGTGGATGGAGTTTGCTTAAATAGCACTTAACTGTGCCTGGAATGAACATATTTCATTCTCTCCTTCTGGAGGGGAAATGGTACCGTACAAGGACAAATGACTCAGTACATAGTGGTTCTGATTATATTTTCCTTACAGATTTATCTTTGTTTAGCCTCACAACTGTATCAGTTTGCAACCCAGAGAGTTAGAATGATTAACATAGTAGAAATTCAGATCAAAATATAGAAATGTTTGCAATGAAGAGTTACATCACAATGTCCTAAGCCTTAACCCTTGAGTTATTTTTAAATTTAAAAAATACTCAATCTAACTCTAAATTTATAGCAATAAAACATCTACTTTTAATTTCATTTATTTCTTCAGTTGCTATAATTTTAAATTAAAAATAGACTCTGCCATGCCCATGAAAGCAGCATAAATTTGAAAGAATATGCCTGTGATTAGGAAGGGTTGAGGATTGTTAAAGTGTAGCCATAAACATGCAATAGTATATGAATTCAGTCTCCTCAGGAAAAAAGAAATTAATTCATTCAATAAGATATACGTGAATTATGTACTGGCTTCTAGATGGCTACTGCTCTTGACCACCTTGGTACCAATGACAGGACCTCAGCTGTCAGTAACATGAGGGAATAAAGCCATGTATCATATTCAGAGCAAGAGACAAATTTTATGTCAATTGTTATATCCTGTTTTCTATCACAGTAATTAAAATAAACTTGCCTTGCAAATAATGTCAGTTAGAAATGTCTGTTTTCTAGTCCATTTATGAGATACTGGATGGGTTTGTTTATGGTACCAAGTAATACATGAATGCATTCCCTTCCCATGGCTATAAAATAGAACTTAGAAAAATAATAATTTCATCCAGTATACAAATAAAACATACTGTGCATGAATGAATAAAACACAGTCATTCCTGCTAAGTAAATGATGTCCAGACAAATTCAAAGCACAAGCTCTTTCAAACTTCCATATGGAATCAAAGGTGAGTTTGCCTCTCCCACACTGTCTATATCTCTCTGAACTAAAAATGTTTATGCTGTTAACCAAGTAAGGTAAATGGATTGATTCCTATCAAACTGTCATCATAAACAGCAAATCTGCCCATCAAACACAGCAAATAATGGCAATGTAGTGTTCTTCAAAGCTTTAAAAAAGAATCCTGCTGTATATTAAAGCCACTGTTCTAAGTGGAACTAGATAGCTCAGTCAAATACTCTCACACAAAGGGATGATTCTCTGAGCCTCAATAACTTTGACTTCTACATTTCCTTTCTTGTTTTGGTTTGGTTTTAAATTTTAGACTACAATTTTTACATCACATTATTTTAATGTATCACCACTATAGGGTGTGCCCAATCTTGGTAAGTAGGATGACCTTCAATCAAAATCTGACCTGATTACTATTTTCTAAGCAATACATATAGTGTCATTTAAAAAGTCAGCAGATGGCAATATTTGCTTTGTCACAAAAGTACGAAAGTTTTTGTTTGTATATAGGGGAAAAAATACACTTCTCCTGATGGTGGACTAAAAGATTAATTCTTCCTGCTAAGTTCTTGGAGTCTGGTCTGAGTAAAGACCACTAAGCTAAGAGTCTCTGGCAATTCCTTAATCCTGTGTTATATTCCCCTCCCTCTCTACACTACAGTCATGGTGAGGCTCAAAATTGCCTTTTATTTTCATGGTTTTACTTCGGTCAATTTGTTTCATGGATTAAAAAAATAAACAGTGAAGCTTTGGCTAAAATCTATATGTATATTTTATGTACTTGCAAAGATAATAACAATTTCAAAAACAACATAGTAATAAAGAACTATCAGCGTCTTAGGTGAGAGGAATGTCCAAATTTCAACAGGCCAGTTATTCAGACCAATCACTCACCAAAGCTTTTGACAATCTTATGCTATTTTTAAAGATAGAAAGTAGAGGTTAAAATGAATGAGTCATGAACATACACTCTCATGCCATAAACTCTGCCTGTGTATTGGCTCTTCAGGTGCCCACCTTGCTGGATCTGCAATTGTGGTAATATGCTGACAACACTGATCAGTGGAGACCTGTGTGTCTGACAGTGGTCAGCAACCTCAAGCCTCAGCTAAGGCGTATTCTTCCTTATGCCTCAGTGCATTATATCCTTCCTGATTTCCTGGGTTTTATTTTAACCATAAGTGCCTTGCATTTACATCCTTTCTCTCACAGAGGACAGAAGCCACATCACTTCCATGCATGAATTTCACAAAACAGTCTGTACATACTGGAAGCAAAATAAAATTTTTACTCACAAAAATACAGTCAATTTATTCACAAAAGTTAGATCAATTTCACTACTTTAAGTAACAGTATAATATTCCATCACTAGAAATAGTTAACATTAGAATATGAATAAAAATTAATTTTAAAAATCTCTGTATTTAGTATAGAATCAGTCTCCCATATCAGAAAACTTGCTTAAATCCTTGTTACTCTACTTGTTAAATGCCTTTGGGCACTTATTCTTTCTTAATTTGACTTTTCTGCTTTTGAAATAAAACACTGGTCTTGTGCGTCAGATTTCCATCACTATAACAAATACCTGAGATGATCAGTTTATGAAGAGAAAAGGTTTATTTTAGCTCACAGTTTTGAAGATTCAAGTCTATTGCTTTTGGGCCTGTGATGAGGCAGTACATAGGATGGGAAATGTATGGAAGAGAAAATCTTTCATCTCATGGCTGAGGAAGTGAAAGAGAGAAAGAGGAAAGGCCCGGAGCTCAGTGTCAAGGTCAAGGTCATGCCTTCAATGACCTGAGGACCTCCCAATAGGCCCGACCATTTTAAAATTCAATCATGTTCCAATACCATCACTCTGGGGACCAAATCTTTAACAAAGATCTCTGATGGTCACTTAAATTCAGGTATAACACCTCATATGGTTGTGCAGTAGAAACACAGCAAGTGTCCATATTACATAGCACGGGGCCTGACACACGACAGGCTCTCAGTGCTAATGTCCTCCCTCTTCTCTTTCCTGTAAATGATGAAAGCCCATGAAAAATAAAATCAGATTCTGGAAGGAAGCTTGCTTATGAAAGTCCTTTTGAGTGTTTACGAGTGTTACAAAAACATGTTTTTCCTTTTTTTGTAGGTAAGAAAGATTAAAGAAGGCTGAAAGGGTGGAACACTTAGATTCAGAGCAGGACTCATTCACTTCAGAACCCCAGCTCTCCTTTCACCCACTGTAAGCAACTAACTGTCTAAAAGATAGTGATTCCCCACTGCTAATTCTATTAATTTGCCTTTGCAAAATAAATTTCTGCCAACTTAGATTGATCAGAGTAAACATCTTTCAATAATCAATAGATAAAAAACAGTGCACTGAAATTACTCAGATTGAAAAAACTGACATTGTTTACTAACCCCTCAGAATTAGCTTTTGAGTAATTGGCTGGTATATTTTTATAACTTGCTTGACTTCACTTTTATGATGCATTGTAAAATCACCAAGTTATTTTATAACTTATTTAACTCTATTCATAATATGCAGCTACACTTGAACACTAGTTTTTCTGTGTTTCTAAACTTTCCATTATGCTGCGGGCTTAGTTCCGGGACCCAGCCAGATGTATTTTGTAAGCTGCACTGGGTTTTTTGGTGGCAATAATTCATGACCTTGGCCTTCATATTCAGGCACCATAACACACGTTGGGTGGCTTTTCTAACCACTAAAGCAATAGTTTCACACTATAAAACTAGCCTCCCATCAATGAAACATCTGAAGTGTGTTTATTTGTATATTTATTAGTTTTCATCTTCAAAGCATTTTAACATTAACTGATGGTCCCTAAATTGGGTGAACATAGTTCATTCTCAGCTAACAGCACTCAACTCAAGGGAACAATTTCTTTCATGTTTTTCTTCTTCTTTATCTCCTGGCTAGAGATTTCGTTCAGATTTACTGTTTCATAACCAAGAAAAAACAAAAGGTTTTGTAAACTAAGCAGGGAATAGTTGGGCCAGAGAAGAACAGAAATAAGGTCTTAATAGCAGATTTGAATGATCTTGCAGGTCAGTAGAATATTAGCATGTCCATGTTCCTTTGCCAGTGTACACAGGAGAGCTTGGTTATCAACAGCTAATTACTCAGGAGGGGTTTGATCCTCAGTTATCCTGCTATTTCATATGGGTGTGGTGCTTTAATTTTTCACTAGTGGGAACAGGCTGACATTTCTAGCCAATTTCCTAAGTGTTCTGTTTCAGTTGACGTGAACCCAGTAGGTCATACCCAGTTCTGTCATAGTTATTATCGCTACTCTAGAAATACCACCACTTGTGAGCTGAGGTCACAGTTCACTAGTAAGACGGAGCCTTCTATCTCGCTCCTGTACACCAGTGCCTGAGGGCTGCTCTCTCACCCGCCTTTTGCTCTCACTGGTTTCAGAAGGCTTTGAGAAAGGACTGCTTGTTCATTTGGGTTTCCAACTTCAGCATAAAAGTTAATTAAATCTTGTTGCTAGAAAAGTGTCTCAGTACAGCTTCCTTTTAAATGTACAATACTAATGGGCAGTGTAATCAAAAAATAAGACAAGTGCTTAAATTTTATTAAATTATTATAGTAAAAGACACATTGCCATTAAATCCCATCAAAATATCTCCCTCACTTCGAACACAGCTATCGATCGCGCCATGTCAGGAAGCAGTTATTGGCGTCTTCTTTCCTGAATGTCTTTGATTGAGCTGTTATGGCTGCCTCAACCCCTGAATCTATTGAAAATGTTTACCTTTCATGGTTTCGTTGACACTGGGAAAGAATAGAAGTCACATGGGGCCAGATTCAGTGAATAAGGTGAATTAAGCATACTACAATTTTAATTTTTTTATTTGACAGAAGTTACCATAAGTGGTTGATCAATGGAGGGTAATTGTAAAACACAGTTAATGTTTAAATTTAAAATTTATTATAGTAAGAGTCATGCTGTCGTTAATACCCCTATATATTCAAAATATTCAAAATATTTCACCTTAAACTCGTTTACTCCTTAATTCTTGGCAGTGTGTCTTTACTACAATATATTTTTTTTAAATTTCAACATTCACTGTACCTTTTGATCACCACTTGTAATTCCAAGAAAAAATTACAAAAGATTTGGATCTTTCTAGAAAACCTATTAAAAATATTTGATTCTTTTTTGTTTTCTTGCTGTATAGTAACAGTCATTGTAAGAAATGGAGGTGTGGGGATATAGCTCAGTGGAATAAGCACCTGCCTAGCAAGCGCAGGGTCCTGAGTTCGATCCTCAGTACCGCCAAAAAAAAAAAAGAAATGGAAATCATATGTTTGTCTTTAAAATCAGTACAAAGTTTATGGCTTGTTCTTTTAAAATCACTAGGACACATGCAGGGAAACTTGAGTCGGTGTGCTTTTAATTACTAGTAAAACAGCAAAGCTATTAGGAGGGCAATTGATTCAACATGTAGTAGGACATTTTGTTAGCCATTTTTATTCTAATAATCTTATGTATGAATGTTCCCATTCATAGAATATTCTACCAAAGGATAAATAAAATTATCATACAGCAAGAAATTCTTCCTGAAAGAGAGGACAGGCATGTTAGTTAGTGATCTTAAATGTACAAAGAAGCATAAGGAGCGGGCCGGTTTTTAACCTGGTTTCCTACCACTCTCAATTACTCTGTTCCCAGTTAAAGTAATTTTACTGCTTTCACTTCAGTCTCAGAGATACTTCAAATAATTTCCCCCAAAATATATATGAAAATAACGTGCTGAGCAATTTCAGTTCAGCTAAAACAGACATTTCATTGCAAAACTAGTTGTATCTTTTCAAATATCAGGGACTATAGCATAAATAATGATGGCTATTTTTAGATTCATAAGCTTACCTATGGCTTTTGAATTTCTATTTAACATGAAAATTTCCTTCCAATTTTTTTCCGTAATATTAATCTCTTAACCATGTTACCTATTGAGAGGTAAATTTTCAAAATGATTTCTCCACTTAATAGTTGCCCTGAGTACTTACATCGGTACTCTTTATGGTAATTGTGAGGTATTTCACTGTGTGTGTTTTTGGCATTGCTCTGTCTCATTAATGTTCCAGCTAACACAATGAACAAAGATTAAAAATATGAGCTTCATATCACAGTTTCAATATTCAAAGTACAATATGACGTTAGTTTCAAGACGAGCCTTGAAAACTGGGATTGCCGAAAGACTGCTAATACATGCAAAAGAAACCTACTCAAGTGTGTAAGGAGAGGCCCATATTACCTCCTCTCCAAACAAAATGATTAAAACCTTAATGAAATACTGATTTTGTAAGTGTTGAACCTGTGATATTGACTGTGGTGGTAATTAAATGTTTATAACACTTCATAAAAGGGAGAAAATGCAATATTCTGAGCCTTCTCATGACCTTAACTGTATGGAAGCAATTGCTCTGGAGAATGTTATACTAACCCTTCAGATTCTGTTTTTCTACTGGGCCTTCAAAGGCCACATCACACTAAAGCTCTAAATTTCAAAGAGAGAAGCAGCGCAGAAGTCAAGGCACTAATTGGCCCTAACGTGCAGTAGAGTATGGCATTCTAATTGGCATGCTGTCTGAGGCATTCTCCAGACTGTACAGAGTGTGCTTTATACAGACGAATGTGGGCAGCTGTGTCCCTGCTGGTTGGTCAGTTTTCTGACATCCTGCGATCTCTAGTGAGAGCCAGAAGTTGGCAGCCAATATAAATCTTGCCCTGTCTTGAGTGTCTACAGGAGCTGCAGAGAACACCAGCAACACCTTGGCGAGACTCAGAGAATATTTTTATTCTTTTCCTAGGTCACACATTCATTCACATTTCAGAGGGTGAAAATATTTTTAAATAACTTTAATTTTTTTCCTCAACTTTTCTAGCAATTTCACTAATCATTAAAGTAACTTCCACCACAACTACACTCAAGATGATAAAAAAATGAAAGGAAAGAAATGGAGAAAATCCCAATGAAAGTCTGAAATGAATTTCAGTGGAAAAAAAAAGTAATATGTATCTTCCATGTATTGCAACTAAGTAACAGTTAATTGACATAAGCTTTATAATAAACATTTTGCAAATTTTAAAATAGTTCAATTATACTACATTTTAGTTAATGTTACAAACAATAACATTGAACCTTCATCTTAAGATACTAGATGAATCTCAAGGCCAAACACAAATGCATAAATAAGTTCATTAAGGGATAGTTAAGGCTATTGTGATTTAAACTCTCAATGTACAGAGCATAGCACTTGACATATTGCTCTTCCTAAAACATGTACTTGCCATAAATATAATTTTTACAATGATGTATTAGTTCAGACCAGTGTGTATTTATGAACAGTAAAATACAGGCACAATGGATGGATAATGCATAGTCATCACTCAGATAGAATGTACAAACTGAGAGAGCAGACAACAGGTTTACCCTGACAGGATGCTGTACTGTTCCTGAAGAAGAAATGGAAAATTAAAGATGTGCTGTGAAAATGATCGCCTTCATTTCAGGAGATGAGGGCCGAATTGAGGAGGTGTGCCATGACTTGGAACTAAATAGAGAATAGAAGGGAAGAGAAATAAACAAGTATGTTTCTGTGTCCTTTGATGCCTTGTGAATTCTGTTCCCCATCTTCAGGTTTATGTTAGCTTACTTAACCTGCAGGACAAATATGGAAAATATTCCCTCTCTTGAGCTTACGTGGTTATTAATCCCTTGTCTTGCCACACATTTGGCCTATATTTTATAACTCTCTGTATTGTAATCCTTTCATCGTCAATATGTCAACAAGGTAATGCATTGTACGAAGCAGAGCATTTGGTATAAATAATATTTAAAATGGCATTTACACTTAAACATGTATAGTTTTTCAATGCTTAGAACTACTGTTGTTATAGAAATTACAAGCTCTATCCACACATTAAAAACTGGAGCTCTGGGCCAGGGATGTAGGTCAGTCGTGCAGCACCTGTCTGGCAAGCTGAAGGGCCTGAGTCTGACTCTCAGTACCAAAAACATAAAAAAAAAAAAAAATTGGAGAACTCCATACACATTCCGTGGGGCTATAAAATGTTACAAAATATACTAGTTTAATAAAAAATTTCTCCAGAAAACAGTATGACTTTTTCAGAAATTTATTATATAGGATCTGTACACATATTTAATATACATATGATATATAAGATATATAAGTATATGCTATATGTATATGTGTATGTATGTACATATATGTGTGTATATAGGTGTGTGTTATATGTGTATACATATACCATGTATCTTCCAGAGTAGTGTATTTGATTCAGTTGAGGCCCTTAAAACTTCTGTGGGGGATTATTTAAGAAATAATGATTATAGATATTTGTATACAGCAGTTTATACTCACATGCATGTATATGTAAAATATACTATGATTATGTAACTGAGCAAAATTAGGTAATATATATGTATCTAATTATTACTATAACTGTAGTTTGTCTCAAATTTGGGAATAAAGGTAATTTCATTAGCGGGGTTCTCTGATTACTAAGAAAGAAATTGAAAACAGGTTTAATGCTATTCAAACATTATAGAGTAGAATTTGCTGTTTATTGTTACTGTGTGCTGCTCTATGAAAAATCTGATCCACAAAGTAAACCAATGCTGTAAAATAAATTCAATTTTATATTCTTTCCCAATTCAATTCAACCAGTACTTTGTTATGTATCTCACAGGGTAAGATCGAAAGGTCGTTATTGCTGATCTGATGAAATGTTCGCTTTCATAATGTAGATGTGGTAACCCAGGAGCTGATTATTTGCCTGCCATGGAAATCAAAATGGCTATTGAAATGGTTATTGAAAAATGATGAGTAAAAATGTAAAGTATAAATTTTGTGAACACAGTTAAATATTTCCTATTTCATTTTACTCATCCATGAATACAATGTTTGAAAGACTAGGGTCCATATGATTATTCTTTCCATAACCAATGAACAACAAAGTTTAACTTATACTTTATAAACAACATTCCTATCTCCCTCCTTTAATAATTTTGTCAGCTACTATGCTGGTTGGCTCAATGGGTAGGCACATTCAACTTGATTGTTTTTGGTTGAAAAAAGATTTTGTTTCAATCAATCTATAAACTACTATACAGCATTTTCCATTTTGCTGTATAATACCCAAACTGCTCCAAGAAAAATCTAATGTTCATCCCTTTTTCAAATGCTTACATATGCTGTGTGGCACTTAAAATTATGAGTTTTTTGTGCTACCTTTTATGAAAGTTTCTGAGTGTAAAGTGCTCTAATTGCTAAGGCTAGTGGTATGGGATCCAAATGATTTAAAGATGCAAGTCTCATCTCTGTTTTTGTAACATTTTTCCATCTGGTACATCTATATGGAATTCAGAAAGAAGTGTGTTTTCCAATGATGGAAGTTCTTTTTTAGAAAGATGATTATCATCTACATGCTTGGTTTCTTCATGTTGCATGAATATTTGGGTTTTATCTACATATTGAGTGAAATTTGATCATTTCAGTTTTCTTAGAAATTCAAGGTCTCTTCTCCATAGATTTCATAAAAATTTTCATGCTTATAATTTTCATATTTATGTGTGTGTGCAGTGTTTTATTATAATTTTAGTTCTGTTAGTGTTCATCACTCCCAATTTTATGGATTTCCAAATTTTGCTTTATGAGTCAGAAAGATATTTTCTAGTTAATTTTTTCTTTTTCTTCATGAATTTCCTTATTTTACCTCACTTTACTGAAATTTTTATTTTGAAATCCTCGGTTCTTTTATTTCCATTTGTTCAGCCATGAGAAAATGGATGAAGGTGTAGTGTACATTTGTAGGTCAGTTGCACGAAACAAAACGTTGTAGTTTAAGTGCTGAAGGAAACGGGAGGCACTGTGTGCTTGTGGAGATCTTAGAAAGCCTAAAAAAGGAGACTGGACTCTAATCCAGGCCTGAGCACAGAAGACTATAAAATAGGCTTGATCAGGGAGGTGCCCCACTCACGCAGAGTGGAGGAACTGGGAAACTGTCACCGGAAGTGCCCACTTGAAGAGCAGACTCCCTGAGCTCTGCAGCGGAAAGTAGGAAATCACTTTACCTCTGCATCGACTTCTGGTGGGACAACACAGAACACTGGTGTAGGAATAGTTTCTCCCAAGAGAAAATCCTAGAGCCGCAGGAAAATATTTCCCTTGTTTTCATTTTTCTAATCTCTGCTGTCCAGCATGGCACCCACCAAGCACATGTGGCTACTCAGCATTGGAAGTGTGGCTGACCCACGCGGAGATGTGCTCTAAGCTGAAGATACACACCAGAGTGCAAACGGTGAGGGAAAATAAAGAGTGCAAGATACCACAATTTTTTAAATACTGACATGATAAAAATAAAATACTTTGAATACATGAGGTGCTATATAATGTGGGTAAAATAAATGCATTTTAAACTTAATTTCACTTGTCTTTTTGATTCTTGAGACATGAATACTCAAGATTTAAAATTGCATAGGACACAATAATATTTCTAGAGGATACTGATATTCTGGAACTCACAAGAGTGTATGTCTCATGCAAGTGAATTTCACAATTAAAAATGTATTCATAAAGAACTTACATAAAAGTATGTTTAAGCTTTCTACTGTGTCACTCAGAATGCCCATGTTAATTAGAAGCTGAAATGAATGTTGAGTAAATTAAATCACTACAACTGCCTATAACATCACATGAAGCACATTTTTAGGGACAAAAGGCACTATCATACAAGGTTGTTCTGTTTTGTTTTAGTGTCAAGCATTCATTCCACCACAGAGCAGCATGCCCATCCCTGTCTCATCAGGTTTAAATATTTTTCTCATTTTGATTATTTCAGGTCATTTATTTTTACTGTAATTTTATTATATTTTATCAAAATCATTCAATAGTTTTATTTTAATTGCCTAGATTTTATTTTCCCAAATTCCAAGTACCCAAATTTTAAAATTTTATCTACTGAGTTATTATTAGTTTTTTTAAAAAATTTTATATTGTGATGAAAGGAAGGTGGTGTTACATATTTCCCATTTGGAATGGGTTGAGGTTTTCTTTGTATCAAAAATATAGCTAGCTATTCCAAAAGCTTCATGGGCATGGAAAAGAAACAGGTTTCCTCCACTGCGGCAGAAGAAGCTTAATATGTATGTGTAAATACGTATGTGTTTTTATTTATTTTAGTCCAACTGTCACTACTAGTGCTTGTTGTCTTGTTTTTGTTGTTGTATTTATTTCACTTTGCTTGCTTTTCCCATGACAGATCTGTCAAGGACAGGAAAGTGAAATATAATCCAACTTTGCTAAAAATAATTTATGATTAGAAGACAAAGCAAAACATTAAATAAGTAAAATGTAGTCTTGTATGTGGTGAATGTAAAAGAGTTAAGGAAAGGAGCCATGAAAGTTCAATATAATGGAATATTTTGTTTATGCAGATTAGAAAAAGACAATATATATCACATTTTACATGATTCTTAAAATATGAGTAAGATTTGGGATTATAAAGAGACAAAAGATTGTACCCATGGGAATAAATAAGCCAAGAATGGCTTTGTGACCGCACAGTGAATATTTCTAGAGCCAATGATACAGATTTCCTGGAATATTTGTTATACATTGGCAAAAAGAGTGATGTTTGATAATTTTTCCTTTTATTTATTAAACATTTGCATTATTTCTTTTTAGGATCTCCTTTAATAATCTTTGCTTTTTTTGTTTAACTTTTTAAAAAATTCTCTTTAAGGAATTTTTAAATAATCCAAGTGGCTTCCTCAAGTTTTTTTTTTTATTTGTGCAATATATTTGTTAAGCACAAAAGCTTCTGTTTTAGAGTCTCAAGTTAACTATTTTTTACTTTTGTATCACATTTTACTGTAAAATCTGTTCATATCATGATCAGATAGTGTATTCTATGCATGTTCTAAGTTTTTGCTACTTTAATCAACTGGGAAATCAATTTTCCTAATAAACATTTTCTTCAACATTACTCTTTTAACTATAGTTCAGGATACCACAGTCTATTTTAAAATAACATATTCTGTTGGATCCACATTGTTCTAGCTTTTTGGCTTTATGTTGAATAAATGTGATACAGCACGTTACATATTAGGAAATATACATTTCACTAAGTAAATAATTATTTGTTAGCACTATTTCCTTGTTTGTCTTCTTAGTAAAGTGTTCTCAACTATTTTGCCCAGGAATTTTTAAAAATATAAGCAAATAAAACTCTCATGATGAATTTTTTGGAAATATATACATAATCTACAAATTAGGGAATAATTATCACATCAACTGTAATCTTTTTCTCAGAAAACATATCTCTTATATTCACTTAAGTCATTTTATTGCCTCTTGAAGTCTTGCAAATTTTCTTCATGGCTACTGAATTTTCATTATTAAAATTATTGTTATATATTTTTATTGAAAATAAAAGGGACCTTTTCTAACAGAATTGCTGGCAGTATATTCAGTTTTAAATAACAGTCAAGGGACTCTGATTTTTCTTTATTGTCAAAGCAGATTTTTATGTGACTACTAGCACTCCATAATTTTTTACTTAATATGAGATATAATTCTTATCTTCCATCAAGTAGTACTCACTGAGGAGGTAATAAGTTTTGTTTACCTAAAAAAAATTCCCTGGACTAAATTTACATTGTAAATTAATTGTTTAGAGATGAGTTTTTCTACAACATGGAGTAGAAGAGGCAACAGAGAAAACACCGGGCAAAGATAGTTTGTGTTTCTTCCAGGCCTCCAAGTGTACATTCCAGAACATTCTATCTTAGGTCTCCCAGAAAGAGGAAGATAATTCTATTCCCTTACTAGACCAATTACCTAAAGATGAGAGAAGAAAAATAAACATTTTAGCTTGTTTCTTGCTGTCCTCAACATGTGTCACTGATTCATAGCAGATGAGTCTGTACATCAAGGGTGCTAGTAAGGTAGACTCCATCTTTGTTAAAATATTGACAGGCAATGTTACAACAATGAAGTCTCTTGAAAGAATGACATTGGTAACATTTTTGTTATAAATTAAATGCCCTCTATTCCATGTACACATCAAACTTAAATTGCCTGGCTTTCTGCACATTGAGGTAGATGTCATTTAAGGTATTAGAATCAGTCAGTAAAGTATATGTCAATTAAACTTGGATATTTGCGTACATTCTCTGTAGGTGTCAGCATTGCTTTATGATAGTTCTATGTACGGAGCTGTGATTTCCTTAGGTCATAGGATGTAATTTTTACATTAAATTCAGAGTTAAGAATCAAAAGGGCCTCTCTAAAACTGACAAGGTCTCCTGGGTTAGTCTTTATTATTCGATGACAAATTGTGACTGAATGATTAAATTTCAATTTGGAAGTATATGGATACTGTTTCTTCTTTAGGCATGAATTTGTGTTTTCAAAGTTGTGCATGTCATTCTCCACATTTAAAATTATGATGCTTTGAAAATGTATACAGTGACATTCATATAAATTTGGCACCCTTAGGAATGACATTCTGTTATTTGTTGCTGGGAGAAGAGTTAATGCTACTCTGCAGTGATTTAGACTGGAGACCACAGCAACACTGTGTATACAGGTCAAACAAATTATTTGCATACTTTTTATTGGATTGGGCTGGTAGAATTTCATGTAAGCCATGCTTTTTAAAAAGAAGAAATGTATATAAAAGTATGTTCACATTAGGAAGATATCCAAGAACAATTTTCTGATTCAGAGATGGAGACAAGTAAAATCCTGAAGGGGTAGAATCTGATTTAATAAATGTTTTGTGCATCTGAACTTGCACCTGCTGGGAGCCCTGCTCCTGGAAGCCCATGTGATGAGGTATGTATTCAGTCATTCACAGCTCCCACCTTCTCCAGCACTGTGGAAAATAGGAGCGTGTTGGAATCTCTATGGAGACCTAGTGCCTACAAGAGACCCAAATCACAAAACAAAGACTACATGCATTTGTAATCGTAAATGATTGCATGTTAAGAACTGTAAATAACTGCTATAATTAAAAATGTTGCAGAGGAAAATCAAGGTCTTAGAAAGCACACAGCCAGGTGTAGCTATTCATTGTGGAAGTTATTTCAAATTAAGACAAAAGGACACAATAAGCCTTTCTGTTCGCTTGATTAATTTGAATGGCTCTCCAGTAACTGGCAACCTTGGTAGCTTCCCTCTTTGTATCTATAGTGGTGTAATAAAATGTTAGTAAAGACTATTTTTTCTTCAATGATTGATTCCAAAATAATTTTATATGTAATTTGCAGTTCATTTTTAGGTAGACATTTTTTGGAACATCTGCAATAGGTAGTTCAGGTGTAAAAAAAAAAAAAAAAAAAAAAAAACAAGCAATTTCTCTCTAAATACCACACAACATATGGAATCGCACATAGCAAGCTGGCAGAGATGTTTTGAAAAGAAAAAAGTAAAAATTTACTCCAAATTTCTCTAGAAAACTTACCCTTATGGGCCAACTCTATTTTCTCAAAATAAAACTCAAATGCAGTATAGTAAAATGTATTAGTTTCAAATGCCAGTAGGTGCACGTGATTGCCAACATAAAGGTATTTAGAGGAGAGACATAAAAATGGTGCATCCCTTACAAGTTGAAAATCCACAGCAAAAGTTTATTTTTAATTCTTATTTTTACTTGCCAGTAGATTAACACATGTCTGTGAAGTACAACGTGGCCTTTCAGTATGTATACACATTATGGATTGAGCAAAGCAGGATAATTTACATATTAATCTCAAAAGTAGGTTAATTTACATATTAACCTCAAATGTTTATCATTTCTTTGAGGAGGGAACATTCAAAATCCACTCTTTTAGCTATTTTGAAATGTGCAGCGTGTTAGTATTAACCTGTGTCACTCTGCTGTGTACTAGGATGCCCACATGTATCCTTTCTCTTCACTGCAACCTCATTCCTGTTGTCCACTGGCTGTCCTTGTCCCAGCCACGCCTCCAGAAACCACCATTCTACTTTCCACTTCTATGAGTTAGACTGTTTCACATCTCACATGTAGGTGTAGTCATAACACACCAAAATTTCCTTTCCCAGTATTCCTTTAAACATAGTTTATTTTTGATTCATTTCAGTGAGAGCCATTCTCTGATATATAAATATTTACAAGGACAGGAAGCTATTCATCTACAGATTAGTGGTCGGATGACAACAAGGTGGTTTTGATGATTGAATCACTGGCATAAAAGCATAGAAAGCAAGAACTGAAAGGTATTTAACTACTATCTAATCTAATTCTTTTAAGTTCCAGCAAGCCACAGCTCCTGGTTATTCCCATATTCTCACCAGTCTACAAAACCTACAGATAAGTTATGAGCTTACACTGTCTAAACAGCGTCAGGTTATACTACTGCACACAATGAGGTCAGCTCTCTTAGCTAATTAATTCAATTGAAACACAAAAATATGTGCATTTACTTGTTCTTTAGATCAAAGAAGTTAATTTTATAATACTGCATGTTTTTAGCAAAGAACCACTGCTTTGCATAAAAGCAGTTTAAAAAAATTAAATGCGGTAATTGAAGGAATAAGTAAATTTAACCTAATCTTTTGTGCTTAGGTGTATATTTTAAGTTTACTTCAATTAAAATAATAATTTTTCCTAAAGAGTTTCTCAATATTATTAATTGACTATTCTATTCTCTAGACTAGTTAATTATAAATGTCCTTCCCTCAAACAGAAATATAATGACATTTCTTTATCAGAATCCATATATACGTATATATATATATTTTATTAGAATTTCCACAGTGCTCAGCCGGTCTGTAAAATTACACCTTGGGCACATTCCACCGGGAGACCTACATTTACACCAGTATTTCATATCATGTTCTCACATGTGACCCCATTTGTGATATTTACTAAACTATATCATCACTATCTTTTGCACAGCTTCTAAAGCATTGTGAGTGAAACTTGGGTGAAACTCAATCTTTTTTGGTGCCTGGAAAAAAATCTCAATGTTGCCCAAACTCACCTATTGAAGGATTCGGTTTTAGATTATGTCATTAATAAACAGAAGCCATTGCTATGATTGTACAGGTTGCATACCGGAGCATGTGCTATGGTAATGAAATCTTTTTTCACAGATGTCTCCATAAACATATTCTAAGGGTGGCAATGTATCCTTGCTTCTCGTTGCCGGTCTCCTTTTATTTCTGTCGTTCTGGAATAATAATAGCATGCTTGTCACTCTTTAAAGGACCTCTTTAAGTGATCATTTATAAGAGTACTGAAGAAATAATACAAGCAAGAAAAATATGGCATTTACAGTCCTTCCAAGCAAAAAGATAAACCATGAAAGAGGCTCTGCTTAGAGTTTATTGTGTACATCTGATGTTGCTACTCTAATTTAAAATTAAGTCCCTCTCATCTCTGCATAAGTGAGTCATTATTCTTTTTAGTTGCGATGTTATTTGAGGGATAGCATGTTATTTGTTCCACAAAGGCTTCACTTTAGCCTTAGGCATAGTTATAGTGAATTGCAAGGTCAGTGTGGCTAATAATCTTTATCTTCTTTTTTCTCTAAAAAGTTCCAACTCTTTTCCAAAAATCAGTATGCCTTGGTTTCTGACCTTCCTTCATTACCACAGACACAGAGCTGTTCTGCTTTATTTTTTCTCCCTTATCATAAAAGAACATCTGAGAGAGTTCTGAGTTGAAAGAGCTTTCAAGCACTGGCCATCATCTTAGACACTGAAGTTGGCAGAAAACACAGTAAAAATAGCTCGTTAACATCAACCTCTCTGTCAGGAGTACTTAAAAAGTAGTCATATATTAATTTTATAATCTTGAATTATATCCACTTAATGTTTGGAGATGATCAATGCTGATAGTAAAAAATAATTCATAGAACCATGTGTAATTACACACTCTTTTATCAGCAATATAAGGAAAAAATGACACTTCTATTGCTGCCAGTGTTGTATGATTGCTGATAGCTGTAATAATTTGTTAACTGAACTCTGGCAAAGAGGCATTGTGTCTTCTCATGGAATTTTGTTGCACATGTTAGCAGTCACAGGTATAGAAGGTCATCAATGAAAAATTCCTTTTCTCAAGGGCAGTCTAAACACCCTAATACCTTACAACTAGAGCTTCCTGAGACCACCACCAGTTAGTAGAGGCTATCAATGTGAAGGATGTGTGTGTGTGTGTGTGTGTGTGTGTGTGTGTGTGTGTGATTGCATGCAAACAAAAAAAAAAGAAAAAGAAAATGAAAAATCACATACATTTGCCTCCCTCTTACACGAGTACCATGACAGTTTACAGGGCAAGACATGATTTAAATAGAATTGAAAATGATCAAGATTATATATATTATATGCTGCAATCAAGATTATATATACTAAGTCCCCAAAACAATTATAATTGTTTCATATCAGAAAGCAACAAAAACAATAACATTTATGAAAGGAATGACTCAGATTTAAAAAAACAGTTTAAAGGGAAAAAAGTCATTTCCCATCCAAACTGGAAGAAATATTTTATGACAGAAAATTAATACAGTTAATGTACAATATTCTTGATATCATATATCCCCAGAAAAGAAGAAAAGGGAATTACATGTACTTTATCATGTCGTTTAAAAAGTTAACAATAGACTCATGCCCTAACCTTTCAGAGGTCACAGAAACAGGTGGTCCATGATCACTGCCAGCACAACCAGCATCTGGCTCCTGTGCATGCCCCAAGCTGCCTGGAAACACAGAATCAGGAGGTCTGTGAACACTGACATCACCGTTCATAGCTGAATGCCTAGAGAACCACGTATTTCAAATCTACTTCCTAGGGGCAGAGCAGGTAACCCACGACACCGCCGCCTTTACAGTCTGTGTCTCCGCCCTCTGTGCACCCAGTGCAGACAGGAGGACCTCACTCAGAAGGCTCACAAACTGTTAACACTGGGGTCCACATTTGGACCTGCCCTGCAAGTGCCCTGAGGTACTAGAGCAGACAGTCCACAAACTGCTGACTCCGTGGTTTGGATCTGGGCTTTGTGTGCACCCTCACCTCCTAGAGGTCACAGGAACAGGCAATCCAAAGTCACTGCAATGTAGCCAGCTTCTGGCTCCTGAGGGCACCCTGAGCTGCCTGGAGTCACAGAATCAGGCAATCCACAAACTGCTGAGCCTGTAGTGCGTGTCTGGGCTCTGTGTGCACCCTGAACTGTCTGGAGACACAGGAGAAAGTGGCCTGTGATCACGTCACCAGTGCAGCCTGCTTGTGAGTCTGAGCTGCCAGGGAACACTGGATCAGATGGTCTGTGATCTGCTAACATCTTGGTTTGCATCTGAGCAACCTGCATGAACTAGGTATGCTCCACCAACTGCTGGAAGACCCCATACTAAGCAGCCCATCTCGGTGGCCACTGAGGGGCAAGTCTGACCACTAGAAAACTATGGACACTAGTGACCTTTGCTGAGCTGCCAGGGAAAAGGGAGAGTCCTCTGCCTCTGGAATCAAACATGACAAGACAAAGGACTAAAACACAAACTCAGACATTCTCCACACTCAGAACAAGTCCAGGAGACAGTGACGCAGGAGAACTTGGTAAACATATACCTGAAATTGCTGAAGTGATTGCAATGGAAGTAAAGAAACAACTCCATCAGGCCATAGAAGACATAAAATCAGAAATAATCTCTCAGGTAAAAAATGAAGTGACAACAATAATGAAAGAATTAATCAGCACATCTAAAGACATATATAAAAATAGATGAGCAAAGGAAACTGTGGGAATGTTAAATGAACAATATAGGAATGAACTAGAAGGCACCCAACATATTCAAAGAGATATCCAGGAAATCAAAATTTCCATTGAAAGCTGGCAAAACCACTTGAATGAAGCCAAAGATGGATTTTCAGATCTTGAAGACAGCATGGCAGCTAGTGATCATGAAAGGAAGGATCTCTTAAAATCAACAAGGA
Source organism: Dinomys branickii (assembly GCA_004027595.1). Taxonomy (NCBI): domain Eukaryota; kingdom Metazoa; phylum Chordata; class Mammalia; order Rodentia; family Dinomyidae; genus Dinomys; species Dinomys branickii. The sequence goes on from PVLD010004097.1 coordinate 65,592, forward strand.
GCCAGGAAAACTCAATTCAACAGCAGCAAGAAGAGGCAAGAAGAAATAATGTAAGACTAATAGGAGTAAGTAAAATAGCAGGAGGCAACACAAATGACTTAAAAAGTGTATTTGCAGAAATAATAGCAGAAAATTTCCCAAGCATGAAAACAGAACCTGAGATACAGGTAAACGAAGCATATGGAAAAACCAAACAAAACTAACCAGTCATAACCAAAACAAAAATACACCTAGACATGTAATAATTAAGATCCCAGATATCCAGCAAGAAAACACAATATTAAAAGCTGCTAAAGAAAAGAAACAGATTACCTATAAAGGCAGCCCTTCAGAATCACAGCAGACTTCTCAATACAAACCATCCAAACAAGAAGAGCTTGAAGCAAAGTACTACAGATCCTGAGACAAAACAGCTTCCAACCAAGACTGATGTATCTCACCAAACTATCCTTCAAATTTAACAGAGAAATAAAATATTTCCACACCAAATAAAAACTGAAGAACTTCATGAGTGCCAAACCAAACTTACAAAGACTACTAAAAGATATTCTAGCAGAGAAAAAAAATGACCACAATTTCAAGAACAACAACAGAAAGGAACCCTCAAGCACAGCAAGCAAACAGATAGAAAAAGTAGGAAACTAATAGCAATTAAATAACACAACAAAGATAAGCCAACACATATCAGTTATAACCATTAATGTAAATGGCCTCAACTCACCAGTCAAAAGAAACAGACTGGCAGAGTAGATTAAGAAAGAAATTCCAACAATATGCTGTATACAGGAAACACACTTTACTCAAAAGAAAATCCATAGACAGAAAGTCAAAGGATGGAAAACAATTCTCTATGCAAAAGGAGCACAGAAAGTAGCAGGGGTAGCTATTATGTTTGTAGACAACATAAACTTCAAACCAAAAACAATCAAAAGAGATAAAGAAGGTCACTACATACTTGTTAGGGAAAAACTGCAAGAAGAAGTGAAAACAATCATAAACATGTATGCACCAAATATGGAAGCACTGAACTATGTAAGATAAATCTTAACAGACATGAAAAACAAATAATTAATAACATTATTGTAATAGAGGACCTAAACACCTCTTTGACACAAATAGGTCAACTAGACAAAAAGTGAGCAAAGAAATAACAGATCTGAAACAAACTGTGAACAAATGCACTAAGTAGATGTACACAGAGTGTTCCACCCCACAACATTAGAATACACATTTTTTTTTAGCTGCACATGGAACTTTCTCTAAAATAGACACATTCTAGCCCATAGAGCAGACCTACCTAAATGCAAAATAATTGAAATTATCTATCCCTTGCATGTTATCTAAACACAGTGCAATGAAATTGGACATTAATGACAAAAGGAACTCCAAAAACCCCATAAACACTTAGAAATTAAATAACAACCTCCTGAACAGCCAATGGGTCACAGAAGAAATTAAAAACAAATTTAAAAATACCTATAAGCAAATGAAAATGTAAATACAACTTACCAGAATCTGTGAGATGCAATGAAAGCAGTCCTCAGCGGGAAAGTTTTGGCAGTGAGCTCACACATAAGGAAAACAGAAACAGAATGAATAAATAGCCTAATGCTACACCTCAAAACTCTAGAAAAAGAAGAACAAGTCAAGCCCAAAGGCCAAAGAAGGGAGGAAATGATTAAGATTAGGACAAAAATTAATCCAATTGAGAAAAAGAAAGCACTATAAAAAAAAATAAATGAATCAAAGAGCTGGTTCTTTGAAAGAATAAATAAAATTGATAAACTCCTAGCAAACCTGATGAAAAAAGAAAGGATAAAACTCAAATTCATGCAGTAAGGAATGAAAAGGATGAAATCACTACAGATTCTATGGAAATTCAAAAGATCTTTAAACCTACTTTGAAAATCTGTACTCCCATAGGATAGAAAACTCAGAAGAAATGTGTTGGTCTATGATTCATTTCTGTCCAGGGTGAACAGGTCCCAAGAACGAGGTACCTGCAGATGAATAAGAAAGTGAAATGAAAAAGAAATACAAGAGAGACAAACTTCTGGGATCAGGGGGCTTACAGCCTCTTGGACTGCACCCTGAATACCAATCTCAGTCACCTTTTATTGAGAAAGAACCAAGGGTGTACCTAGTAAAAATGAGTGATACCAAATGTCTTAGCAAGGATAATTAAAGGATTATCCTTCTCCACATGTAATCCAACACACACCTGTAATCCCAATACTCAAGAGGCTGAGACAGGAGGATTGTAATTTCAAGGCTAATCTGGGCTGTAAAGTGAACCCTTACCTTAAGAAACTCTAATAAATCATTTTGTCCTCAATGCGTTCTAATCAAAGAATGTCCACAGAAATGGACAGATTCCTAGAGATGTACGAATTACCAAAGTTGAATCAAGAAAACATAAAAATCCTGAACAACCCAATATCAATGAATGAAATTGAAAATGTGACTAAATACTTAACAACAAAGAAAAGTCTAGGCCCTGATGGATTCCTAACAGAATTTTACAAGAAATTTAGAGAAGATATAATGGCAACATTCCTCAAACTCTTCAGTGAAATTGAAAAGGAAACAATTCCTCCTAATTTATTACTGGAGGCAAGTATTATTCCGATACCAAAACCTGAGAAAGACCCAACCAAGAAAGAGACCTACAATCTCCCTAATGAATATAGATGTAGAGATACTCAATAAAATACTAGCAAATAGAATGCAGCAAATCATCAAGAAAATCACACACCATGAGCAAATGGATTCAATCCAGGAATGCAGGCATGGTTCAATACTCACAAATTAATAAATGTTATATACCATATCAATAGAGCCAAATTCAAAAACCACATGGTCATCTCAATAGATGCAGAAAAAGCTTTCAACAAAGTGCAACATGCATTCATGACAAAAACCCTACAGAAAATAGGAATAGATGGTCTTTAACTCAATCTGATCAAAGCCATCTATGACAAACCAACAGCCAACATCACAATAAATGGGCAAAATCTGAAAGCTTTCACTTTAAAATTAGGAACAAGACAAGGATGTCACCACTGTCACCACTCCTATTCAGTATAGTTCTGGAAGCATTAGCTGAGCAATTAGATAAGAGAGAGAAATAAAAGGAATAAAGATAGGAAGGGAAGAACTGAAATTATCACTATTTGCAGATGACATGATATTTTGCATGGAAGACCCCAAAAACTCCACAAGAAGACTCCTTGAATTAGTCAAGAAATATAGAACCATAGCTGGATACAAAGTCAACACTAAAAAGTCAACAGCATTCCTACACACAAACAACAAACAAAGAAAGTAAGGAAACAATACTTTTCACAATAGCATCCAAGAAATTGAAATATTTAGGAATCAATCTCACCAAATAATTAAAAGATCTATTGAATGAAAACTACAGTACTCTGAAAAAAGATATTCAAGAGGACTTCAACAAATGGAAAATATTCCTTGCTTATGGATAGGAAGAACTAACATTGTCAAAATGGCCATACCACCAAAATTGCTGTACAGATTCAATGCAATTCCCATTAAGCTACCATCTAATACTTCACACATGTAGAGAAAACATTCCTCAAATTCATCTAGAACCAGAAGAGATCCAGAATAGCAAAAGCAATCCTAGGCAACAAAGACAAGTCCGATGGAATCACAATCCCTGACCTGAAATTATACTATAAATCTACTTTTTTTTTTTATGGTGCTAGGGGTCGAACTCAGGACCTTGTGCTTGCTAGGCAGGCACTTATTCCACTGAGCTATATCCCCAGCCCTATAAATCTACTTTAATAAAATCAACATAGTACTAGCTAAAAAACAGACCTGAGGATCAATGGAACAGACTGGAAGAAACAGGCATAGCTACAAACACATTAGGCCACCTAATGTTTGACTAAGTAGCCAAACAAGCTCACTGGAAGAAAGACTTTTTAACAAATGGTGCTTGAAAAATTGGCTTGCCACTTGTTGAAGACTGGAAATAGACCCAAGTCTATCACCAAGCACCACACTAAAGTCAAGATGGATCATAGATCTGAGTATTAAAACAGAAATACTAAATCTCTTGGAAGAGAAAGTAGGTAAAAATATTGAAGACATAGGGGTAGGCAGGGATTTCATGAACAAAAACCAAACCGCATGGGAAATACTTCAAAGAATCAACAACTGGGATCTCATCCTACTGAAAAGTTTTTTGTACATCTAAAGAAATCACCATCAGAGTAAAAAGAAAACCCACAAATTGGGAAAAAATTTTAGCTGACAGTCCCTTGGACAAAATTCTTCTAAGAAACATATAAAGAATATATAATGAATTAAAAAATATCATGAATTAAAAATTAAGAATTAACCCCCCCAAATTCAAAGACCCAATCCAAAAATGGGCTTTTGAGATGAACACACACTTCTCAGATAAAGAAATACAAGTGGCAAATAAATACATGAGAAAATGTTCAACATAATTAGTCATTTGAGAAATGCAAATTAAAGCAACACTGAGATTTCATCTCACCCCAGTAAGAATAGCTAGCATTAAGAAATCAACCAAAAGCAAATCCTGGCAAGGCTTGAAGAAATAGAAACTCTTCTCCACTGCCAGTGGGAATGCAGACTGGTGAAACCACTGTGGAAAGCAGTCTGGAGATTCCTCAGCAAACTAGGTCCAGAGGTTCCATTCAGCCCAGCTATTGCCCTTCTTAATATTTTCCAAGAAGATCTGAAAACATCATATCACAGCAACATATGTGCACCCATGTTCATGATGGAACAATTTGGAATAGCTAAATCATGGAAGCAACCCAAATGTCCATCCACTGAGGAATGGATAAAAAAATTGTGGCATTTTTATATGATACAATATTACTCGGCTATAAAGAAAGATAAACTCAAGGCTCTTACAGATAAACGGTCACCACTAGAGACCATACTCATAAATGAAATACATCAGACCCATATGTGTAAGCAACATATTATCTCACTAGCGTAAGAATCTGAAAGAGTGAATAAAAACCAGGAGGTGTGACAGACACTGAAATGAAAGGAAACTGCTGAAAAGTAAAGAACAACTGAGATGAGGGAAAAGAGAAAATAAAGAAGGAGAAAATTATGTACATATGTATATACAGGACAGTTAACATAGTTGTACTACTGACTTCTATTATTTTATTGAAAGGAGCAGTTAATGCTTAGTTATTTGATCAATCTTGCATGTCTATATTTGTTTTCCTAAGAAACTATTTTGAAGAAATCAATATGTAATGCAACAACTGTTGTTAATTTCCTATCACTTTGTCTATAAGGCAGTATTGCTTGTATTGTTTTCATGCTATTTTTTAAATGGATGTCTGTTAATATATTTTTGTTCTTTTGTTTTTCAAATAAATTAAAAATAGAAGTAAAAAAAGTTAACAATATAGCTTTTCATTTGACTGGTGCCGTGTTCATCTAACACAAGACTAAATCTGAGGTCTGTGCAGTTTTTCAGAGTTCCCTTGAGAAACCTGAAAAGATTGAGTTCTGTACAATTAATACTGTTTTATAAATAAAATAACAACTTTGAAAGTTGTTCCCATCAAGTCATACTTGAGCGAACATTTGAGTAAGTGGAAATTAGGAATGATCCGAGGAGATAAACCTGTAGGACATCACATATCAAAGAAATAATGTGGTTATTCCCTAAGTGCATAGAAGAGAAATGATTAAAAACAAATGAAATTCTGTCATTGGATACTTTGTGATATTACTTTCATTTCTTGACCCAGCAATTATGGTATCACACAAATGACCTGGCTCCTTGGAATCATGTTCTTTTTTATTATTGTTGCCCAATATCAGCCTTGTGAGACTCAATATTCTTCAACTCTAATTAAATTGTTTAAATTTTAAACTGGGTTATGAAAATTAATGCCCATAGCAAAGAAGAGATTAACCTGGCTAAGTGTCCAGATTAGGTAAAATTGAGACAATATTATTATGGTTGTGTGCTATCTAAGAGATCATTGAGTAGAAGCTAGACAGTTAAACTATCTTGATGCCTTCATTAAAATAATAATTCTTATTTATTAAGGTATTAAACCATCTAATAGGAAACGTTGATTTACCTTCACCATTTATGAAAGTTTTTATGAACATGGCCATTTCCTAACCATGCAAACTGGCTAGTTCTCTGTCTTGAGAACTGGTACGAAGGACTGAGGACCAGCCACTACTTAGCTCAAGAGAAGTTGAAATACACCATAAGGTTGAGGTGGCCACTTCAGGCTTGAATTTCCTATGCAATATTAAAAGTTGGCAAATTTGAAGCCAGGAGTTTCTGACTGGGTTAAAGAAAACGATAAACTCATCATAAATATATATGTATGCATGCATTTTTTGGAATTTGAACATAATAGAAATACAATAAAATGATGTGTAAGGAAACAGTAAAGTTAGAAATTGATTGAAAAATTGGAGCTTTTTTTCTGAGACAGGGTCTCACCAGGCAGGTCAGACTGACCTTGGACACACGTATATAGCCCAGGCTGGCTTCAGATTTGTGGTGATCTCCTGCCTCAGCCTCCTGAGTGCTGGAGTTATAGACATGCATGGCTGAAAAACCAGGATTTTTTGTTTAAAGAAAAACGGCACAGGTTACAATTCTAAGATGAATTTTCACTTTCATGGTGAAAAACTTTTCTCAAAAGAGACATCAGTAATTAGGACTTTTGAGCAAATATTACTTTAGTTTTGTTTACTTGTTGAATTTTTAAATGTCCCCTTAAGGAACCACAGTCCGGAGGCACAATGCTATGTATTGATTAAGCAGTCAATAAGTATTAATTGATGATAATTAATTTGCTATGTGGTTTTAACACTTCTATAACCTATATAATTTACAGTCTTTTTAAAGAGCAATAAGAAACCTAACTTTTCTGTCCAAGTAGGGGAGTAGACTTTTTGCATGTCCTCTACAGAGAATAGAGATTCACATGACTAGTCACCCCTACAGCTTTGAAAGTAAATGTGCTCACAAGCGTGTATGTGTGAACTGGAAAGAGAAGGCTGTTGTTAAGAAAAGTTCTGGGGCTCACATTTAGAAGCCAGCCAGTTATTCTTCAGGCAGTTCTCCATAGTACTTCTCTATTCCTCTAAAGTTTTCCAGAGGATATTTTTGTTCTGAGATCAATGATAACATTTTGGTCCAAGAAAAACTAATAACAAAACAGCATCCAAAAAACGAAAGTGCATCCTTTGAAAAAACGTTTTGCAAGGCATATTGAATTCATTTCTTTCTTTCTTCAAGTCTTCAAAACCCACAGATGATTAAACCTAGAGCACATTTGGTCCTAGATAACTTGAAAATATTGAATTGATTCTCTGAATGCAGCCCATGGTAACTAACTGTTCAAGAAAAACACCCACGTCAGGTAAGAGAAAAAGCAAGTGAGAAAGATTACAAAGTTTAACACTTCACAAACCTTAAATATCAGTAATATACACTGATCCCCAACTTAACCCACAGTAAGCTTTTATAAAACTTGGATTTCATCTACCATTGTTGAGGACCAACTAGTACCACATAAGGGAAAGTGATCATAGTCCAGATGTGACAGGAGGCCTAGCACCCAGATCCAGGCGGAGTCAGCACTGTGGAAGACAATAGCTTTCTTCCATTGCAAAAGAACAGAAAGCAAAGATCCTAAAAGTATTTTACAGCTTAGGATCTATGACTAACTGTCAGCTTTTTTCAGATGGTAAATGTAACTTTCTTAAACTCGTGATCCTGATTTGTTACTGTTTTATTAAAGATTTTCACTCTGACCTAGATAGTGATACTAGTTTATGTTATTTCATGTGATGATTTGGCAACTACTACCACATCTTATTGCTAAAGAAGAATGAAATTGTTACAATAACTTTTCATTAGAAGAAAAGCATATTAGGAAGTAATGGCAGTAATTCATGAACAGTTTATGTTATTCATCCATAACAGACTTACATTTTTATTAAGTACAAGACATTTTACTTTAAATTGCAAGAAGTTAAAAGTTGGCCTTTAAAAAACCCAATTCCTAAGGGCCAGGGATATAGCTCAGTGGCCTAAGCACCTGCCAGGCAAGTGTCAAGGTCCTGAGTTTGATTCTTAGTAGCCCCCCCCCAAAATGCAATTTCTTCATTTCAGGTTTATTCATTATTGTTTCTATAAACAATAAACAGTTAACAGTTTACACAGTGATTTGTTATTTAGTAGAATATATATAAATATATGTATATATGTACCTATCAAGATTTTTAAAATATATAAATCAGTAAATATGTATTTTTAAAATATATAAATATTTTATAAATATATAACTACGTAAATTTCCCAAAGATATACTGAATTAAAATTATGATAGGAGATAGAATTTGGGTTTCCTAATAGTCCCTAAATTTGAATACAATTTGGAATATATTTCTTAACTTGGTTATACTTAAATTCTAGGACTCAGTGTAACGGATAAGAAGAAAATATATTAAAAGAAAATTCTGTTGCCCTAGACTTTTTAAAACCTTTTTTGTATTTTAAAGAGAAAAAAAGACTAACAAAACAACAGTGAAGACCAAAACAAAATGACACAAAAACAATAATGATACATGACCTCAAAACAAAATGATAGAAATTAACAATGGTTGCCACATTACATACTGTTATCTTCAACAAAGTTGCTCAGTCCACCAGATGTAAGAATGTAACATTTATCAAACAAAGACAGTAACAAGTAATAAAAAAAAATTGGAAATTATGCAGAGCTTCACCATACAAGATGGTAGGAATTCAACAATTGTTCCTATAATGCATATTGTTGTCTTCAGATCAGTTGTTCTGATTACCAGGTGCAAGTGTGCAAAATTGGTCAAGAAAAAAGAAAATTTTGAGCATTACCTGTTCCTTTCAATAAACCAAATATAGACATTCTTGACATATTTTTAAGATTTTAGATATTGAAATCTAAGGTAAATTTTACAGCCGTAAAATAATGACTGGGATTGAATTGGTCACAAAAGCTTTCTTATTAAAGAAAAGACCAGAAAGCTTCACTGCCAAAAAAGTAGTATTTACACACAATGGAATACTATTCTGCATGAAAGATAAACTTGAGTCATTTGTAAGAAAATGGATATACTTCGAGACTATAATGTCAAGCGAAATAAATCAAACACGCAAGTTTAATTATTACATTTCTCTTATACGATAAACCCTAAATACATACAAATGCTTAGAGCAATATAAAAAGCAGATAATGGTAATAGAGAGATAGGGGAGCAAGAGATGGTGTGGAGAGAGGAAGGAGGAGATGAGAAGAAAAGAATTAAGATGTGTTACGTACACGCACCAACTCCCCAGATGGAACGTAATCATTATGCACTGCAAACATGTTCTAATAAAAACAGAAATTACAAAGGAAAATCTAATACTCATTTTTCTCAAATTATTCCAAAAAGCTGATGGAGAGCACATTCTTCCAAACTTATTCTGCAAGTGTAGATATCAATACCCTGATACCCAAGCCAGATCATGACACAACAAAAACTACTGGCCAATATTTCTAACGAACCCAGATGACACAAACATTCCCACCTGCATATTAGCAAAGTCCAACAGCACCTATAAAAGCTTATTCTACCTAAGTAGGTAGAATTCTTACCAAATATCCAACGATGGCACTACATATGCAAGTCAATGAATGTTACTTTAACAGAATGAAACGCAGGAAACATGACCACTTTAATGAATGTGAGAAAGCACTTGATAAAATTTAACATCCTTTTATGGTAAAAACTCTGAACAAATTAAGTATAGAAGGAATATATGTGAACAAACAAAGGGCCTTACAAAACAAGCCTGCAGCACATATCAAACTGAATGGGGAAAATCCGAAAACTTTCTCTCCAAGATCTCAAACAATGCACAGATGGATTTCCTGCCTATACTACTCTTATTCTACACACTACTGGAAGTCCTTGCCAGAGCAGTCAGACAAGAAAGAAAAATAAATGGCATCCAAACTGGAAAAAATAATTCAAATTGTCATTTTTGGTACATGACATGATATTTGTGTATAGAAAGAATCAAAGGTGCCACTGAAAACCATTAGATAAACAATCCAACAAGTTTTCAGGTCACAAAATCAAGATACAGAAATCAGTAGTGTTTCAGGAGACAGTGGTAAATTACCTAAAATATAAGAAGGTAATCCCACTTATAACAGTTAGAGAAATAATAAAACATCTGGGAATAAAGCTAACCATGAAAATGAAAGATCTCTAGAGCCAAAACTATACCTTAATGATAGAAATTAAAGAGAACTCACAAGAAACGAAAATATATCTCATGTTGATGGATTGGAAGAATAGATATTGCTAAGATCCTACTATACAAAGCAACGTACCGTTTCCACACAACCCCTACCAAATTACCAATACCATTCTTCACAGACATAGAAAAGACAAGCCTAAAATCATAGAGAATCACATACACACAAAACTCTGAATTGCAAGAGCTATCTTGAACAAAAAGAACAAAGCAAGAAGCATTATACTCTGTGACCCATAATATCCTACAAAGCTACATAGTATGGCATAAACACAGACGCATAAACCAATGGGAAAAGAAATAACTTAGAAGTTCAGGTAACTGCATTTGGGCAACAGTGCTAAGAACATGCACAGGGAAAGAACAGTCTTTTCATTAACTAGTGTTAGGAAAACTAGACATTCATGTGCAGAAAAGTAAAACTAGATTCTAATCTCTCATCATATATAAAACTTAGCTCAAATGCACTAAGCAGTTAAATGTAAGACC
>PVLD010004097.1:76537-130825 GCA_004027595.1 Dinomys branickii
AAAAAAAAAAAAAAAAAAAAAAAAAAAAAAAAAAAAAAAAAAAAAAAAAAAAAAAAAAAAAAAAAAAAAAAAAAAAAAAAAAAAAAAAAAAAAAAAAAAAAAAAAAAAAAAAAAAAAAAAAAAAAAAAAAAAAAAAAAAAAAAAAAAAAAAAAAAAAAAAAAAAAAAAAACCCAAAAAAATCAAGAGAAAGAAGAGGCAAACTGTGAGTAGGAGAAAATATTTTAAAGCTCTGTACCTTATAAGGGATTAATATCCGGAATATTACCCAGAGTATATGAGAAACTCAAACAATCCAACAGCTTTAAAAGATATTTCTTAAAAGAAAACATGCACATGACAAGTATATGAGAAAATGTTCAATATCACTAATCACCAGAGAAATATAACTCAAAACTATGATGAGATATTACCTCACTCCATTAAGAATGGACAACAGATAAGGGCTGGTGAGACTGTAAAGAAAAGAGAGCCTTTTAAACATTGTTGTCTGGAATGTAGATCACTATAGCCATTGTGGAAAATGGTATATTTTCCTCAGAAAATGTAAGCACTAAGAATGTAGTTCTGTGGAAAAGCATCTGCATAGCATGCCTAGACCCTGTACCACACAGTAAATCAATAAATACCACCGTAAATAAATAAAATAAAGCTTAAATTCCCATATGATCCAGTAATTGCATTCTTGGGTGCATATCCAAAGAAAGTCAGTCTACCAAGGAGACATCTATACCTACATTCTTTCTCCAGCGCTAGTCACAATAATCAAGAAATAAAATCTAAGTGTGCACAAGGGATAAAGGAAATATGGTACATAGCCGCAGTGGAATATTGGCCAACTGTAAAAAGATAAAACACTGTCACTGGTGACAACACATATGGAAATGGAGGACATTATGTCAAAAAAATGAGCCTGGTTCATAAGAACAAATACTGTGCAGTCTAAGAAACATACAGAATCCAAAACATTTGGTCTCACAGAGATTGAGAGCAAAGGTGGCTCTGGGGGCGGGGGATGAATTGGATAGAGGTCTGGCCAATGGGTATTAAATTACAGTTCAGAGAAATTTGTTCTGCTGTGCTATTGCATGGTAGAGTACTGATAGACAATGATATGAATATTTGGAAAAAACTAAAAGACGATTTCAAATGTTCTTATTGTAAATAATGTGCATTTAATTATATTTATGCTTATCCTATATGCTTAGACATTTCTTTCTCTTCCTGATTGAAGCACTATGCAATATATAATATAACTAATGTAATGTATAACACATGAAATATATGAAAACATCACATAACACCCCATAAATAGGCACAATCATTATGAGTTAATTTCAAAAATTTATAATCAGGTCCTTCTCTTTTTTGTTCTATTGCTGTTTTTAAACAGAATATTTTTCATTGTATAAAGAAGTGCTATGATATTTTTCGTATTCCATAAACCTGAATTTAACTTTCCAGAGACAGAAGCTTTCTGTAGACTGGTGGGAATAAATAAGGAGGCTACATCTAAGATCTCTGCCTTCAAAAGGAAAAGATTTCATGAGCCTTCATTTCCCCCGTGATCATGTTTTGAGAAGCTCTCAGAAAGGCTGGTCACTGCAGTGTGGTGTCTCAGAAGTTTCCATATATATTTTGATATTTTACCTATTGATAACATTGTTTCAATTTCCAAATTTTATGCTCAAGACTATTTTGAACTCTTGCAAAGCACATTCTTTGTCATTCTATCTGAAATCACAGCACCTTAATTCAGCATCTTTTGAGACTTTCACAGCTCTGTTTGCTTATATATTTGGCCATGTTGCTACAGAAACACTATCCCATAAGGTTACCTAAGATATCTCCCCCCAGGAATGTATCTTCTCTTCTAATTCAAAATAATGTTCCACTAAATTCCTGAACTTAGGTATGATATTGCTAATACTTTTTTTGCTAAGAGATGTTTCACCTTATAAAATAAAATGTTTTATGTCCTTTGACAAGACATATACTTCTTCCAACTTGGAAATAAACGTAATAAAGCACCCAGGCTATGGTGTCTGTCAGAGATACTGAGTTGTGCTCCTGTCTACTGTAAACCCTGGAGAAAATTTCCCTAGCTTCTATAAATATTTCAGAGATCCTAGGGCTTTCAAGTCAGATGGGGCTGATGATCAGTTTTAGCCAAGTTTAAGAAAAGTACGTAATGATAGGCCTTGTCCTCATCATAGAGCAAATCCTAACATCCTCATTATAATAACAGCAATAAGGCCAACTACTATTTCATGATTGCCTAAAGTGTGTGCTCGATCCCATGTAATCCACACTAGAGCACCATGAGGGAAGTACTAAAATTTCTGATTTTCTAGATAAGAAAGCTCAGATTTATAGAGGTTGAGCAACAGTGCTAGTCATGTAGCTATAAACATTTGAGCCAAGAACCAACTTTGCTCATTACAGAGCCAACACTCTTTACCAGTATGTGTACAACTGAAGAAAGGTTTTAAATTAATCCAGAGTGTAAAATTATCATAAAACAAGTATCTGAGCAAGAAGAGATTCCGTGAACATTTATCTCAGTGACTGCACAAGAAAGTTTAAGAGGCGGATTTTATGCCTAAACATAGTTTAAAGTGGAACCTTTGGAGAAGAGGATGGAAGAAATTACTATTTGTAATGAAGCTGTTACCAGAATAACCATCTTAAATACCATTTGCTGATATGCGTGCATGCGTGCGTGCGTGTGTGTGTGTGTGTGTGTGTGTGTGTGTGTGTGTTTAGACCTCTGGCCTTGATCCATCTTAGGTTGCCAATAAAGATCTGGCCGGAAAATGAACTCCATTAATTACAGTGCAGAGTCAAACATGATTTTATTCATCGGCCCAGACACAAGTCAGAAAACAGATATAATGTCTTTCACGTTACAGAAAAAGGACTCACCAAAGTTAAACTCTTTCAGACTTCTTAAAATTTGTTGAAAAATGGCCCAAAAGATGTCTACACATGAAGGAAAGTGCTATTCAACCAGTGTTTGTATAAAACAAATATGCAACCTAAATAAATTCTTAACTTTGAAAAAAAATGTTAAAGACAAGAACGGCAGGCATGAGGGTGCAGAGAAAGGGAAGCTGGTGGGAAGTGTATAGAGCACCAGGCTGTCCGCCTAGAGAACGCAAGGGTGAGCTGAGTCAGTGCTCTGCCTCTCTAACATTTAGCAGCAGGAATAGGATGAGATAAAGGTCTGGTAATGCTAAATGCTAACTCTAACTCAAAAACTAACTTTAAATATGCCCCCTGAAGTTTTCGCATTTTCACAAAAAAAAATTCTGACGCTGTATGAAAGTATCAAGTAAAAAGCATGGTTCACGTGCTTTGCTCTGATCTGTAGTACAGCAGTCTGCCTGTCTCCAACCCAGGGAGAGGCAGCACTGGGTAAGAGAACTCAGGATTTGGATGGTGCTGCAGGGCACAAAACCCTGTTATCCAGGAGTGGGATTTTCCTGTAATAGTGGTGTGTTGCTTTGGGGACACAAAGAGGCTTGGTGTCTGCAAATTGGTTGATTTTGGGTGAACTGGTGTTAGGTCCCAGTTTGTAATGAGTAAATGGTACATGAGGCGGGCAGGGATGAAATGTGGATGTCTAAGTTATTCTAAGATGATATGCACTAGGAAAAGTCAAGCCATGATTGAAAAGATACATGGTGTTGTAAATGTCTCCTATTTCCTCAATAATAATTGTCCAGTTGGGCATAGTAATGTTTTCTGTGGCTTTTGTTTCCCAGGTTGGTTTGTTAAAAGTTTACTAAATCTAAAAAGCATTCTTTAAAAAAAAGCCATTTGACTCACTGCAAGTAACACTCGAAAAGTGCAGAAGAAAAAACTGTGGCAGCATCTTAATACCATTTTCATTATGAATACAGTTACTCTGATTTTTGCTCATAAATGTTTACATGAATAAAGAGAGAACTTTTTAATATTTATAGGGAGACTTGAGCCAATGAACACACGTGGTATGATGAGCTCAGTTTCTTTTAGAGAGGTAAACAATGAAAAACTCTACGAAGCTGTCAGTAAGCTATCTAGCATTACATGTCCTGCTACAGTAAGAAATCAGACACCCTTATTCTGTCCCGGGGAAAATCAGATTGAGAGGAAAAACAGCTCCACACAGCAAAACTGTCAGTCTCCCTGAGAACATTTACTTCTCCTTGACAGTGATAGAAATGTATTCAGAGATCAACAGTATCCTTGTATGACTTTAACCCTCCGATGATCAGTTCATTTCACCGAAGCTGAATGAATACACGTGAAATAAATCTCAGATAAGTATGAATAGAGTAGGCTATTTTTCTTTTGATTTTATTGGGGGTAAGGGAATGGCAATGGTGAGGAATCAAACTTTTGTGAAATAATCCATTTAATGAGAAAACTATATAGCTCTGAATTCATTTTAAATACTTAATTTTCATAACTTTACAGGAAAATGAGCAATACTCCAAAATACACCCGTATAGATGGAATCTATTTTATTCAGGAAGGGAACTGAGACACGCTGGTGAGTTTCATACAACCTGCCTTTCCCAGCCTTTTGAACAGTTATTTAGTTTTGCTCTCCTCTCTTTGCTGCTTATGCTGCTTAAGTGCATAAATTCAGGAAAACTTTACTGACAAAACAGCATCCGTGCCCAATGATTTTACAATTGTCAGAAAAATCACCTGAAGGTTTATTTAGCACAGAGGAACTTCAATATTTAGCATTGAATACTTTGTATTTAATGCAGGTAAAGTTAAATTTCCTTACAAATTGAAGTATACTTCTCTAGCCCAAATTTACTAGGTAACCCACCTTTCTGGGTTCTTTGAATTGTGTTTTCTACTAGACAAAAAATAACTATCAGTTTTTTAGATAAATCAGTCACCAGAAAAAGAAAACTTGTACTTTACACATTTTATTGTACCAGACATTTCCCTAAATGTCCAAGTTTATTTTATTTTATCTTCCCAATAGAAAGCTGTGTTGTAAATCCATTGTATGATTCAACTAAGATTCCAAGGACCATTTGTACAGGGTAGAACTATATTAATTCCAGTGGATTTCTAAAGTTCTCCCTGTTTTGTCACGGTGTACAGCCACCCAGGAACACCTGCTTGCCTTTCATGCGAGAGGCAGAAATCAATTCAATGGAACCAATGGGTAGAAAAGGAATGAAGTTTTCTCCACACTAATCTAAGACAGAGCTGAATTCATGACAAAGTGATTCCGTATCTTTGGTTAAATGAGAATTTCAATGACATTAATTTGATGACAGTGTCATTGCTACATTTTATAATATCATAGGTTCACAAGTAAAACCGAAATGCTATTTTTGTTATTGCTTATTTGTGCCAGTTGCCTCATTGTGAGGATTAAATGTTGGATTCTTTTAAGAGATTTTTTCTTCCCTCTTCTCTCCTTCTTCTCCTCCTCTTCCTCTTCTGCTTCTGTGCCTCATTGTGTGAATTAAATGTTAGATTCCTTTAAGACATTTTTCTTCTCTCTTTTTCCCTACTTCTCCTCCTCCTCCTTCATGGCTGCCACTGCTTCTGCCTCTTCTTTTCAAAGTACTGTAATTATACCTGCTTTTTAATGTAATGTTATGCCACCCCCTCCTAGAAGTTAGCCTGAAATTATTATCATTTCAGTTATAAACGGCCCATCAAAATGCTTGATAACACACACATATACTAATAAGCCAAACTATGTGCTCACTAAAGATGACTGTCACTAATTATGGAATCGATTGCTTTTGCCCAGCGATACAACATTCTGGACTTCCTCTATTTTCCCCAGTTTTTGTTAGCGTGTGTTCGTGATGCACAGTAAAGGCATTTCTGGTGGAGACTGGCACAGACACCAAATGCATCTCAGGCCTTTTTACCTCCCTTTCCAGTTGCCTCTCTCTCCTCTCTCTCCCCAACACCTTTCCCGTCCTTTCACAGAGCCAGCTCTGATTCACTGATCCTCTCTATTGCTTTTTCAGCCTCAATTCCATTAACTTCTGCTCTGATCTTTACAATTTCTTTCCTTTTATTAGTTTCAGATTTGTATTTCCTTGTTGTCCTAGGACCTTGAGATGAATCATTAGATTATTTATTTGAAGTCCCTCTATCCCTCTGTGTGTGCATTTATAGCTATAAACTTCCCCTTTAGTGCTGGGGATATAGCCTGGCAAGCACAAGGTCCTGAGTTCAATCCCTGGTACTACAAAAAGAAAATAATAATAACCTTCCCCTTTAGAACTACTTCCATTGTGCCCCATAGGTTTTGGCTTTTTATACTTCCATTGTTATTTGATTACAGGAACTTTGTATTTCTTCCCTGATTTCTTTTGTAATCTATTGATGATTTGATAATCTATCACTGAATCTCCATGAGGTTATATAATTTCTGGGGCTTCTTTTGCTGTTGTCTAGCTTCATTCCTCCGTGATTCAGTAACATGCAGGGGATTACTCCACTTCTTTTGTATCAGTTTAAGCATACTTTATGGTCTAAAAGATAGTTCATTTTGGAAAAAGTTCCCTGTGCTATTGAGAAAAGTGTGTACTCTATTGTTGCTGGGTGAAACACTGTAGATATCTTTTAAGTCCATTTATTTAATGGTGTGGTTTAACTCTTGACTTTTTTTGATGGCTTTTTGTCTGGTTGTATAACTGGGAGAGTGGAACTGGTGCTTCTGATTGGATTGGTGCTGAATTTTTCTTCTCTACAGTCTTGCCCTCTCTTCTGATTTGTCTTTTTCTCCCTTTTTTGCTTGCTCTTTGTCATTCACCACCTAACCCCCCCACACACACACATATATAATTTTACCTACATCTTTCTTCCTTCCTACCCTCTTTTCTGCCAGTCCAGTAAGTTGTTCCAATTCTGCTTTTTTTCCAATTACCACCTACAATGGACTGGGCATTTCCCTATAGATTACGCACACAAAACACTGACTCTGCTCATTTTCCTACTCTTTCTTATTCTAATAAACCTCCTTTTCTCTTGAATCCTGAGTTTAAAACTCTCCAGAAGAGCTTTCCCAATTTCCTCAAGACAGAAATAATCCCCCTGCTTCTATTGAAGAAACATTACATTTATAGTACTTAATTACAGTAAAATACCTCTAGCATAAAGGAAGTGGAAGGTGGTATGATGTGTGATCCATGATGGCGATTAGCACAGTGGTGCAACTTTAAGGTAGAAATTTTACAAATGGGATACTTTAAGCAAAAGGTGATATAATCAAATCCATAGTACTCACACTTTCTTTTACCTACCATGACAATATGTAAGCATGTGAAAATATATGAGGACTCTTTTTTATAATACTTCAGTGGAGGACTTGGCTGTGTCCCTTACTATGTAAAACCAAATAATGGATTTAATTATTTAGATTCTAAATTGTTTGTATATCTGTGTTCTGATTGATAAATTGTCTATAATTTAGACAACACCAAATAATCTATTTAGAAAATTTTATGATTGGAAGAACTTTAAATGCCTCCAAAGAAACAATACTCTATGGCTTATCATTTCTATCTCATGAAATACCTTGTCTCCAAATGCCACCAATGTTTAGGTATACCTGATTCAGTCAACTAATTTTCCCCTTAGTCTTAGCAGTGGCCTAACTGTGGTAGGTCAAGTTTTTGTTTTGCTTGAGTCTTGTTCCTGTTGTCTCATCCTGTGCCTTGAAGACAATACAATAAGTCTGAATGAAGTGAGATGAGGATAAATATTGTCCTCAGAGTGACAGCAGCCAAAGTTCAGCAAGGAGAACGTGGGATTTCCTCTCTTGCATAAGCATGGGTGGCAGCCAAAGGTACTCTGTTGAATTTTGCTTCCTGTATACACTCTGATCCTTGTGTGTGCTGTTCAGGCCAAACTTCAGAAAGTATGCCAAGTGGAATTTCACACCGGGTTTGGAGGAAGGGAAATACAGCACAGCGAACTTTCCCTCCCTTCACCTTTATCCCTCCACCACCAAATCAGAGGGGAGGTTCACATGGAACAGACACTTTCAGGGGAATACAGCTGGAGTTTGCCAAGAAGGTGAATCGGATGTGATTCCCCCCATTATTATTTCTTCTCTGTGTCCCACCAAGAACGCCAGGCAGTTACAATCAGCAGAGCTGAGGGAGTGTGACTTCCTGCCCTCTCCTGACAGCCGCATTCATTATGACTAATTTCCCATCTCCTGGTTATCTGGCCATCTAATGGCACACCTGTAAACAGGGCCTTGTGTACTCTCCGATTTACTGTTGACTTCCTCAGGATCTGTGAGGTGAAAAAGAATTCACAACTGAAGTGGGGAGGGGGTTGGGAAAGAACTGAGCAAAACAACAGAAACATCTCAGGAAAGATCAGTCCTGAGAACTAGCGAGGAGTCAGAAAGGAACAGGAGCTCCAGACAGCTGCAGGGCTTGAGCCTCGTGGCTTACAAGGAAGCTTTGGCAGCCATCGGCGGATGGCCGGGGAGCTGAGACACAGCTAAAAATGAGGGGTGAGTAACTTAACCCTGGTGCCTCACTTTTCTCATCTCTAAGCTGCCACTTACACAAGAGGGTAGTTACATTCGAGGCTGTAACACAAAGTATTTAGCATCACACATATTAAGCATTCCAGAATTATAAATTATTATTATTGATGTGATAATAATAGTGATAACTGATTAATAAATATTTTAAGAAAAAGATTATTTGGGACTAGAAAAATGAGACGGTGTGAAAAATAAAAGAACACAATCATCTTAAACTGCAGAAGAATGGAAATGCATCCTAATTTCAATTAATAAAATATAATGAATCTCATAAATACAGTGTTTCAAAATTTTGCTTTATATTGACATAGAAGAGAATAAAAGAAGATTAGAAGCAATTCTAACAGTCCAATACTTTTGAACTGGAGATTTTAAAAATAAACTTAAAAAGAAATATTAGCAGGTATCAGAGTAACTTAAGAAAAATAAATATTTTGGCCCATGCCAAAAGCAGGAGAACAGGGAAATCCTGGAGACATCTATTAAGCTACCTAACTTCCTTCCCAACTATACTAATGAAAGATATATTAGTGAAACAACTTGTAAACAGCTTGATACAGTCCAAATCTCACCAATGAAAGCCAGAATTTCTAAAGGCAGCTCATCAGTGTCCTCACCAAAGATTCTAGTGTCTCTTGGTGAGAAATTTCCAGTGGCTCTGGAGCCAGAGCGCCCCGGTACAATCAGTTGGCTGCCTTCCATTGTCGTAAATCCTCCCAGGACTGAGTACAGCAATTGTCTCATTTAAGTGAATTTCAAGCTTGTTTTACTATAATTTGGAGCTCTAGAATACAGTAACCACTGATTTGTTAAATCAAATGTTAACTATCATGAGAGTGTTAGAGGTCTGTTGAAAAAAACAGAAACAAAACATATGCATACAAAAACTTCATATATAGAAACTTCCCAGAGCATCATGTGCTGAAAGATCCTGGCTGCCGTCTAGAATGTAATCTTTACACAATTTCTAGGTAGATCTAGTTACTGAGTTGGCAAACATTAATGTGTTTAGTTTAAGACTGATTAGATTCTGGGTTCTTTAATATCTGGGATACCTCAAACTGTTGAGGAAAATCATATTTTCCCATGTAGAAATTCTTCTTTATTATTAATATAAAATGCCATCATTTCCAAGTATGTCTTTTAAACATGTATTTTCATATGCCATTTTTGTATAATAAAGCAGTTTTATAAGTTCTTCATAAAATTAGTTTTTATAGGAAAACACAATCATAAGGTTAAAAAAATTAATCTTTTCCATTTAAGGAATGGCAGGACAGTGTCATTTATGTATGCATAAAATTGACTTTGTAAGCTAGCAATCATCAGTACATAAAATAGTGCCCATCTGATCCTATGTTCATGTGAAAGGCACAAGAAAGCTTTAATCTATGAAGACCTCCTTTACCATTCTTTGTATTTACCAAAAGAAATATGTCATATCTAAATATTTATGCTCATCATGAAGTCCAACTAAATATCCTGAGCTCAGCTGTATAATGTTCTCACTACACCTCCTACAACATTAGGACAGGTGAACCCAACCAACACAGTCAGGAAAGAAATAGTTGTAACTGGAAGGTTTTATCTCCTTCTAATTCCTACTCACACTATGCTCATTCCTACACAAAAAGAAAAGAAAATTTATCAGTTTATACAACTTGAAATACCTTGAATAATAGTACAATAACTTTTCTTTGAAAACTACTTCTTGGTTAGTCATGCTCTGATGTTGTACAGACAGACACAGAGACACACACACATATGCACACACGCACACACAATATTTGTATCAGCATAGACTTCTTCTTAGGACAGAATTCTAATGAGTGCTGTGGGTACTAACACACTGGTGGACTGGAGACTGCTAAGTGTAACTAAAGATGAATTGTTTGAAATAGAATTTGACGGAGGCTGGAGAATAGCAAGTCCAAGCCCAGCCTTGGCAATTTAGCAATGTAGTGAGACTCTGCCTCAAAATGAAATGGAATTCAATGAAAAGATAGAGACTTGGGGGTGGAGAATGAAGCCATATGTCTCTCTAGACTGTTACTGATGGATAAAACCAGAATAAAGGGTTTTGTGACACATGAAGAGATGATTAGTTACTACCAGTAGGAGGAGGAGAGCCTAGTTTATTTAAACGCAGCTAAAATGGTAAACAACACCTTCCTTAATTAAACTCACAGGTAATACAAAATTAAGAGAGCATAAAAACTCCAAAGGTTTACAGTTTGCTTTCTTATTCAACTAATTTTGTAAAGAGATTAAAAGGGCTGTTTTACCAATTACAACTAATTTCTAAAATAAATGAGAAACATTCTATTCACATAGGAACTATGAATACTATAGGAATCCTCTACTAGTAGGAACCTTAAAGACTTATCCCAAAGTGTACAGAAATTGCCAAACAAGTAGAATCAAACAAACTATCAAAATGATGTAAATGCAAGCCAGCTACAGAAATTTTGATTCATAAAGAGATATGTAAATTAAACTTGAAGGTAGTCATGGGAAAAATTATGTGTAAATGTCTATTACAGAAAAAAAATTTAACCGGTGCTTATGACCTAAGCTTAAATTCATACAAGACATGAAGGAGTCAGTTAACATTAAGTGAAATGCATGCACACACACACACACACACACACAAAACACACAAAAACAAATGTTAGTCAAAGGAGATTACCCTGAAGACCACTGAGACACTAATTATGTGTTTAGATGGGTACAGCTGGGTGTTTATTCCCACACTTAGCTGTACCACATTCCCAAATGCAGAACAAGTAGCTTGCCATCAAAAAGATTGAAATTATATCTCTTTCTTCACAAAGAAATTCTATTATACATTGCACTGTCCACCTAGAACATTATAATAAGCACCATCATAGTACAACCAAGATTAACTCAATTTGAATGATTCCTTACAAAGTTTGATTACCCTGAAAACTTGCACCTAACTTGTCAACATTGGAAGTGATGCCAATTTTATTGTCAATATAGTCAGTAGAAGGTACAACAACAAAAATTTGTTTATTATCATTAATATTTGCACTTCCTGAAGACCAGCTTTGCAACATAGAGAACATAAAGTAAGCTCAAAGCCCAGGTATCTAAACACCTTTGTGTTTCAGATATGTTTTATCATCATCTACGAAATTTCCAGGCTTGAGGAATCAGAATAGCTTTTCCTTATTTCATCTTTGAGCCTGTGGGAAACTATCAGATTATGAAATCCCCTACCAAAATTTAATTTAAACTCTCCAAAATTCACAAACTATCATATAAATAACTTTACCCAAGAAAGACTGGAAAAGTTACTTTTAAAATTGTGAGCAGAGCAAATTGTTGACTCTGGGAAACTATGTGACTTCAGTCTTCATTTGTGAGCAGGTTTATGAAAATTCCTCTTCAAGTTGTCTGTCATTCCTAGGAACTCCAAGATTTCTGATCACCATGTCCTTTTCATGACTAAGTTATTACGCTAAGTGAATGTCCTTCTTTCTCTAGAGATGTTCTATCCACTTTTCCAAGAGATAATCGGTGAATTAAATAAGTGAATCTCTACCAAACAAATGCATTTCCATTTACAGAGTGGAATTGGTGAACAACATTCTAACCCCCCAAAAAGGTAGATACAGCCAAGGTACAAGAAGATCTGTCAGGATATTTCAAATTTCACGTCTAATCTTGACAATTTAGGGTCATTATTCTTTGAAATGAATTTCTCACAGCATATCCTAGACATGTAATGGAGGTAAGTTTCACGCTGCTGTCTGTACTAATAGAATCACTGCCAGCTAATCAGCTGCATTTCACATGACGCACACTTATGCAAGGAGTTACTTCGCTGAATATTCTTCTAAAGAATCCTCCTCGATTGAGCACTGAATCACTGTTGCTTCTGTAACGTGTGACAGATTTGTCCTCCTTTCCCCCGCTGCCCCGCACCGGCAGCTTGGCTATTCTCACAGGGTGTGACGTAATCGCTCTCTGAGTAGATGGAGCTGCCACCTGCTCACAAACACAACACATCCCCCTACTTCGCGAGTATGATTTAAATAAATCATGATGAGGTGATGAGCTGGGATAACAGTTTCACATCTGTGTAAACACGTTTCACCCCCCTCACTCCCCCTGACTGTGTCTCACAAAAGAAGGATTCTACTTGAGTGATAACAATGCAATTATTATTATTACCTTGATCTTATTTTTTAGTAACTCTTCCACGACACCTTTCCTCCTTTACCTCACTTCCATGGAGAATATGCTGTGTCCAGGTTATTCAATCAAATGTCAACACAGCTGTCCCAAAGGCATTCCCCAAACCAAGATCAAATACTTAGGAAGTCAGATTTCTGGATCTTTTCCTTGTTTTGCTTAGCTCAAAGAACACAATCTATGAAAGAACGTTTTTATTCATTTTCCTATATACTGAAGTTGTTGAAGGTTTTTGAACAAGGGGGATAATCAGTAGTAGCACATAGCTTGGAAATACACTGCACCTTTATATTTTTTAAATTTAAATAATATTTATTTTGGCCAATATGTTAAAAACTTGAACCCCTCACATATCAATGCAGTTCCATGCGATTTTGATGTATGGATACATCTTCTAACCTCTACATCAGATAATACCTTTTTAAACATTTTGCTTTTATGGTGAATACATTTAAAATCCATTCTTGAGGTTTTGAAATTTGCAGTGCACCATTGCTATCTACAGTCACTCAACAGTGCAATTATCCGGGGGAAGTCACTCTTCTCTAATGACAACTAGCACCCAGTAATCAACCTCTCCCACCCGACCTCCTTCCTACTCTCAGGAAATCGCCATGCCCAAAGGCCATGATCAGAACTTCTCAGAAATGAATTTGCTTGAGATTCCATACATGAGTGAGATCATGTGATACCTGTTTTTCAGGGCCTGGCTTATTCTATGTCACAAATGTCCTCAGGTCCACACATACTGCTACAAACGACAGAATTTCATCCTTTTGGGGACTGTATTCCGCTATAGTTACACCATGTTTTCTTCAGCTACTCATCATTTGGTGAGCACTGATGCTGTTTCCGTTTCTGGACTATTGCCAGTAGTGCTGGAGTAAGCATGAAAAGCAGATTGCTTTGGTATGCTGAGTTCATTATATATATAATATATTCATTATTATACATATAATACTGAACTCAGCATATCAAAGTAATCTGCTTCGAATCTGAAGTTCCAATCGTGGATTTTGAGAATGATGATTTCCAGAGAGTAGGAATTATTATATATATATAAAATGAGCTCAGCATATCAAAGTTATATATATATATATATATATATATATATAATGACTCTATATAATGGCTGTGCAATAATAGATACTATATATGTGTGTGTGTGTGTGTGTATATATATATGTATGTATGTATGTATGTATGTATATATCCAGTGGGACTGCTGAATCATATGGAATTTTTCTTTCTGACTTTTTGTGGAACTTCCCTACTATTTCCCATAACAACTGTACTAAGTGGTGTTCTCATCACAAGGGTTGTCTTTTCATTTTGTCATGTTTAAAACCTATAAAGATTAATTGCCATTGTATTATACAACCAGATTAACTGGCTAAAGCACATTTCATAACTTCAGGGCTACTGCTAAGCACAATCATGTTCATAGACACCACCTTGTCTAAGCATGCTTGTAGAACAGTTACCAAACCTTCTTAGGTTGAAGATTTGATAAATGTCTTCAACTGTAATCAGTAATTTAAGGACTAAATTACCCAGACCCAACTGTGTCAAGGATATTATTCCATTTGATATTGGAAACGTTCCCAGTGCTACTTGTAAAATGTGGTAGGCCCCTGTATAATATGTGGGAGGTACATCTCAAGCCCCCGAATCAGACAGATAATACCAAAACTGATGTACATTATATTTATTTTCCCTGTTTGTTCTTACTCTATATCTTAGCAACATCAGGACAGGATTTGTTTTCATTCCTTCTCAATTTGACAAGTTTTACATTTTCACTGAAGGAAGCACTTTACAGGTTTTCTTTAACATACCCAAGTTGCTAGCATCATAATCCTTGCACTGCGGGACCATTATTGAGTAAAACAAGGGCTCCTTGACTGTGAACACTGTGGTACTGTGATACTTCATCATAGATCACACGCAGTAGAGCTATGAACAGGACAATAATATACACAGCATGAATATGCTGGACAAAAGAACAGTTCACACCCTGCACGGGAGGGAGCAGTATAGCCTGAGATTTCATCATGACATTCAGAGTGAGGTATAATTTAGAATTCAGGAATTGTTTATTTCTACAATTTTACATTTAATATTTCATGGTTATAGTTGACCATAAGTGATCTATGCATAGCCAGGGAGTACTGTTTATATCCAAAAAAAGTGGAACATTAGTATAACAATGACATTGGTGCCAGGTGTAAAGGAGCACACCTGTAATCCCAGCATTTATGAGGCTGAGGCGAGAGGACTGCTCTGAGTTCAAGGCCAACCTGGGCTACAAAGTAAGCTCAAGGCCAGCCTGAAATGCACAGTGAAACCTTGTCTCAAAAGAAAATGAAATTGGTACATAGAAAGATTATAGACTGTTAACAAAAGCAATAGATTTTATGAAGTTTTCCATATCCTCTAACACCATTTCAATTTTTGGTCCCTAAAAGAAAGAATAAATTCATCCACAATCTCCAAAAGATGGAAGGAAGGTCTGATAACTTCTTTCACTCTTATGACAAACTAGCAGCAATTAGTTTGCTACCAAAATATCCTCAAGTTTAACAGTCAGGTTTATACAGCATAGTACCCATGAGGAAAACAATATTTGTTATATATAAAAGTATTATAGACAATAAAACACTTAATCTTTTTTATTTATTTGTTTGCTTATTTTGCTGTATTGGAATTTGAGACCAGGGTCTTACCAGGGTACAAATTCTACCACTGAATTCTACCCGAGGCCCCCTATTTGGTCTTAATATAGGTATTTAATCTTAGCAAGTGTGAGCATAATTTTTAAAAAGGAAAAAGACTTTAAGGTTATATAACTTAAAACTTATTTTACAGAAAAAAAGTTAAAACACCATAAAATTAGTTAATCCGGAGAGTCATGGGCTCCGTGAGAGCAGTAACCAAGGACATTTTGTTCATTCTCGTATTTCCAGTGCTCACAACTGGTTTTCAGGTACTTGGCATGTAATTGTCAAATGGATACAAGAGTAAAAGCCAAGAAAGAGAACTAGAACCATCTCATGTAACGTTATTACTTAGATTTTCCTTTTTTTCTGTTTTAGGAATCAAACTCAGGAACTTGCACTTGAGAGGGAGCTGCTTGTGCCACTGAGCTATATCCCTGGCCCTTTGCTTTACACTCTACTAAGCTGTATCTGTATCAGCAGGTTCAGTTAAATAATTGAGTCCTTTTGTTTATAAAAGGAGTATGCAAGGTAGAAAAATTTTGATTTGCAAAATAATGTAACACCTGCCTTAATATAATTGGTTTTATGTATGACTTCATACCAGTGCAATAAGACAAATGCTAAAGATAATTACAAAATAGAGAGAAGTGAAAAATCATTGCTCACTAGTTGCATCTGGAAAGTCCTCAGGAATCAAATGTTATTTGGCTGAGGCTTTAAACAATTGCGAGGATGTCAATGGACAGAACTGTTGGACAGAGGGCTGGGGATATAGCTCAGTGGAATAAGCGCCTGCCTAGCAAGCTCAGGGTCCTGAGTTCAAACCCCAGTACCACAAAAAAAAAAAAAGTTTAAAAAAGAACTGTTGGACAGGACCCAAGAATGTTCTTAAAAGAACAAATTTGAGCAAAAGTAGAAAGGCAGGAAGAGCTAGGAGTTGTTACAGTAAAAACGGGTGGTAGAGGCACAGCTTGTGAACATAGAAATAATTCTGGAAAAGGGAGAGAAGAGTAGATTGAAAGTCTGTGGGTAATGTAGGAAGGGAGGCTTCAACCTAACAAGTTACACACTAGCCAGCCAGCAAGGCTTTGGTGGCCTTGTACAACAGGTGGGAAAAATCAGACCTTTCCTTTAGGGTTCTTGTGTAAGGCACTAGTTATGTACTGGGTTAGACAGACAATAAACACTTTCTTTAAAAGATCCCGCATTTCTCTGGGCACGATTATTTTATTCCTCACAAAATCACTCACTGTAACCTGGAGGTTAGGAGAAAGCAGTGTGGGCTGACAGACGCAGGGCAAGGAAAGTACAGAGGCAGGCTTTTGTTTTTGGAAGATGTTTACTGTTTGGCAGAAGACAACGTTATATTTATACTTTCTATAAATGTGCTCTGTTTTGAAGGTTTGGGGGCTGTAAATATTTTCTACCCAGGAAACCCAAAGTAATGATAGGAAAGTAAAATAGACTCGGTGCAAAGATTCTGAGTTATAGAGAGATATCTGACCTTTCTTCCTATAACATTTATGGCAGCAGCCTCACCTTCAGATGAATTATAGTCCCGTCTAAATAGCACCAGATGCCAACATTTCTTGAATTATTTTAAATTACATGGAAAAATGTGTTGCTTTGGTTCTTTTTTATTTAAAAGAGGTAAAAGAAGTAAAAATACAGAGGGAAAACACAGATTTAAAACAGGCTAGAGGGTACTAACAATAATTAATACATTACATATTGTTGTCTACATAGTAGGTATTGAAAGTACAACATACAGGCATAAAATATTGTCCAGACAATATTAGCTCAGACCTTTCTTTTCAGTTAACAAAGACAAACTAGCTGTATTGCTACCTTAACTATCATGTGTGTGTGTGTATTCTTTTCCCTTTCTCCTCCTTTCCTCTTTCACCCATCACAGCTTCTTTTTTTTTAAAGACAGGAAGAAGAAAAATGCAAATAAGCAGAGTTTCAAATCAGGCTAACAGGAGAGTTAAAATAATTAATATACTGCATACTGTTATTGTCACAGTAGTTACTCAGAGTACAAGATAGAGGCCTGAAATAATGTCCAGACAATACTAGCACAAATCTATCTTTTCAGTAAACTAAGAGAAACTAGCTATACAATTATCTTTCTATATGTATATATATATTTTTTTCCCTTTTCTCTTCATTTCTTTCCTTCCCCACCCCCATTAGTTTCTCTTTCCTTTTGAACAATTTCCTCCCAACTCACAATATCTATTGTATGTTTTGGATCTTTATTTACTCATTCCACTTCTCACACTAGGAAGACAATATAATGTTGACACATGTGGGTCTGATTTATTTCACTTATGAGTACGGTCTCTGGCTGCATCCAAGTTTTTTACATATAAAACTTCCTAGCTTATCTTTCATTATGGCTGAATAGTATTCCATTATATATATTTTTTTAAACAAATAAAAGCACAAAAACATATTAACAAACAGACACAAATTATCATAAAAAACAGTACAATCAAAACTGATCTACAGACAAGGTGACATGGACTCAACAGTGGTTGTTGCTTTACCCATTGATATCTTCGAAGTGTATATATATGAACCCAGATACAGACATGCAAAATTGGTCAGACAATTAATCCTCTCAACAACAGAAAAACACAAAAAACAAAAAACCAAAGACAAAAAAAGAAACAAAAAACAAACAAACAAACAAAAAACCACCAATGGTTGCTGCTTTGTATATTGATATCTTCAAAGTGTGTGTTCAGGATAACACATACAGACATACAAGATTGATCAAATAACCCGTCATCGATTATTGCTTAGCATTAAGTGATATAATACAATAGTAGAACCACTATTTTCAGTTTTCGGCAATTCCATTATATTTTTTAAAAATACCTGTTTTTTATCCATCCCTTGGGTGATGGGCATTTCGGTTGTTTCCAGGATCTAGCTATGACACACTGTGCTGCTCTAAACATGGTGCACACATATTGTTGTCATACGATGTGCTTTGTCTTAATACAAAAACAAGTCCAAACTGATTGTGAGCTCTTAACTTTTCCCATCACCGAGCATCAGGAGAAATATAGATGGCATTTGCTGAAGTTTTCAAAGATGCAGTAGATACTGTGAAAGGCAAAGAAACTGCTCAAGAGGAAAGAACAACTGGGACGGGGAAAGGAGCAAAGAGGAAATGGAAAAAATATATGCGTGCACACACAAGAGAGATGAGATAACTGTACTACTGATTTCTGTTAGTTCACTGACAGAAACTCTTAATGCTTAAATCGTTTGATTAATTTTGCTTGCCTGGACCTGGTCATCTGAGCAACTATTTTGAGGATAACAATATGCAATATAATAACCATTGTTAATTTCCTACCATCTTGTTTTGAAATTCTGTAACATTTTTATGTTTTCCTCTCTCTCTTTAAAAAAAAAATTGAAAAGTAAAACAGTGCTCTTAAATTTGATCCACTAATTACAATTTGAACACTGTTGGAACCAGGTAGCACTGATGGTTACACAAACGAAACAGAGTAGGTCTAATTCGTGACACTTTCCAGTGTCCACAATGCATCCCAAAGGGTGTAAGCACAGATCAAAGCATACAAGACGAATTACAGCGCATCGCCATTTTTGTCGCTGTTACTCTGTTTCGCATTAGCGTTGCGGGAGGCCTGCTACTCAGCCTTACAAAGCAGTGTATGGAAGACTCATTATTGCATTGGCATAAAGAGAGCAAAATTTACGAATTACCTTTGCCTTTCCCTCAGCATCCTAAGCAGTGTCCCACTGAGATTTAAACTCAGCGCCTACAGAGACCAGATGGTGAAGACCTTAACTTCTTGCTGATCCCAGTATGGGGTAATGTGTCTTGGTCTAATGGTGCAGTCACTTGAAATACAATGCTTCTCTGAGCCTTCCATTTGTCTCCATTTTTCAAATAGATGTTTCATTTTTATCAAAAATAGATATTTCGTCTCTACTTGGCACATCCCCAAAAAACAACTTGGAGCTAATAAAACCAACAGAAACAATCCAGTCTGTTAGATTTGGGTTTGACCAGTGGTATGTAATCAGTAGTCCAAATTTCTTCTTTCTGGAATTTATTGTCACAAAGCATGGCATGTAGAAGTTCTGCTAAGGACTAAGTGAACTGAATAAATCCTTCCAAGGAAGAAAAATGGAGAAAGACAAGACAGATGCTATAATCTAAATAATTGTTTATTTTCAACAAATAAATAATGACCTTGATAAGACACTGCAATATTTTCTTCTCATTTTTTCTCAGATTTTTAGGATGTCTCATGCTGACTCAGACCAGAGAATGGACATTTAAATGGTACTGACATTTCTCTTCATTTCTTTCTGAAATGTGAATATATCTGTACATACAACACAAACTACTTATAAAAGACAAGGGATTTGACAGCAGTAAAAGTCATGCACTGTAACAATAGCATTGTCTTTTATCACTGGCTATTACTAATACTTTGTCCAATTGTCTGCCTGTTCTTATGACACTTTGAAAGAAGTCTTAACATATAAAGAGGCGAGAAAATAATTCAAACAAAGTCTTTGGAACACTTAGGTATACTCCTTAGAGGTCATGAAGCATCTGATGTTTAAAAAATAATCACATATGCATCGCAGTGAAATCAAATTTTCACTCATGGTCTCATGAAAAACAGTCACGAATTCTCTGTCAAAGACAAATCAAGAAACAAACAAAAGAGTGAATGTAAGATTCATAAGTCTCATGAAACTTAACAGATCAGAAGATACATGCATCTGGCTGGAATTCTATCCTGGAGAAATGTTCTTCACAGTAAGATTCTGAGGACTTGGCCTAACACACAATGAGAAAATGAGGAGTGGGGAGGGACTCAGGAATGATACAAGTAGCAAAGTACTACTCATTTTATTTTAAAGAGAAAAGAACAAAAATGAAATAAAAACAAAACAACACAAAAACTATAAAAGTGATGAAGAGTTTCAAAACAAGATGGTAGGGGGGCTGGGGATATAGCTCAGTGAAATAAGCGCTTGCCTAGCAAACGCAGGGTCCTGAGTTCGATCCCCAGTACCGCAAAAAAAAAAAAAAAAAAAAAAAAACAAGATGATAGGAAATCACCAGTGGTTGTTGTATTACTTATTGTTATCTTCAGAGTAGTTCCTCAGATTACCAGACACAGGTATGCAAGATTGATCAAACAATTAAACATTACCCGTTCCATTTAATAGAAATCAGTACTACAATTATCTTAGCTATCTTGTGTATAGGTACATATTTTTCCTTTCTTTTTTTCTTTCTTTTCTTCTTTCCCTCATCCTGGTTGTTCATTCCTATTGAGCAGTTTCTTTCCCTTTCACGGTATCTATTGTACTTTTCAGATTTTATTTATGCTTTCAGGTTCTCACACTTGGGAGACAATATGATGTTTATACATGTGGGTCTGATTTATTTCACTTATGATTATGGTCTCTAGATGCATCCATTTACCTACAAAAGCGTCGAGTTTATCTGTCTTTATAGCTGAGTAATATTCCGTTGTATAGAAATACCACATCTTGGGCTGGGGATATAGCTCAGTGGAATAAGCGCTTGCCTAGCAAGTGCAGGGTCCTGAGTTCGATCCCCAGTACCGCAAAAAAAAAAAAAAAAAGAAATACCACATCTTTTTATCCACTCCTCAGTGGATGGACATTTGGGTTGTTTCCAAGATTTAGCGATGACAAATTGTGCTGCTATAAACCTGGGCACACATATACTGCTACGGCATGA
This sequence comes from Dinomys branickii, assembly GCA_004027595.1. Lineage (NCBI taxonomy): Eukaryota > Metazoa > Chordata > Mammalia > Rodentia > Dinomyidae > Dinomys > Dinomys branickii. The sequence continues at coordinate 97,804 of PVLD010004097.1, forward strand.
TGTTTTCAATTCTTCTGGGAAAATACGCAGAGGGAGAATAGCTGGGCTCCATGGGAACCCTACTCCTAATGTAGTGAGGAATCTCCGAACTGATTTCAAAGTGATTTCACAAGGCTACACTGCCACCGACGGTGGAGAATGGTTCCTTCCCCCCAACAGCCCCTCCAGCATTCGTTGTTCATTGATTTCCTCGTGGTTGCCATTCCTACTGAGGTGAGATGGAGTCTCGGCGCTGTTTAATTCGCAGCTCTTGAATGATCAGTGATACCGAACATTTTTTCATGTATTTATTTGCCATTTGTGTTTCTTCATCTGAGAGGTGTGTATTCATCTCAGATGCCCATTTTCGCACTGGGTCTTTGAATGTTGGGAGGTCTGACGTTCTTCAATTCTTTATATGTTCTAGATAGAAGTCCTCTGTCTGAAGGACAAGTACTTCTCTTTTTATTGTATATTGGCAGATTATAACTGCGCGTTTGTGGGGCACCAGGGGATTGAGTATTTAACAAAATATCATCCCACCTATCCTCTCAGTCTTCCATGATGGAAACACACAATGGAGAAGTATTAAAATGTAAACTCCTCCATTGTAAGCTGTATTCACAAGATGCCGTGCAAAGGGCACAAACCCTGCACTAGAGAGACGGAAGTTTGAGTGGCCTTTCTTTGATATCCATTGAAAATCGTACTTTTGATGTGCTCAGTCTTAACAACGTTTGAAGAAAACATCCAGTAAAGATACATCTAACAGGGTCATTCAGGTAATATCTTTTTAATTCTAGAAATAAACTCTGTCCTTAGTTAGATTTTATTGTGCTCTCCTGTGATAGGCACCTGTCAGCTATCCTTTGTGACAACTGTACCATACAGGACATATTAAAAAACAATTCCCAGATCTGCATCTACATAAATGACCAGCACTTATAACTATAATTCTCTTTTGCAATTCCACTTTTGGTAATTAAAATAATCAAATTTTTGTATTGAACATGTTTTAAAGGGCACTTTGGCAAAAGGTAGAAAATTATCTAAACTAATAAGGACCCCTCTAGAGATGTCAGCATATGACAGGAACATTGTTTTCACAATGACTTATCACAAATAATGATTTTAAAGGTGATTTAAGCATTAAATCTGCCTGTGGCTACTTTTATAGTTTAAAGTTAATTTATAATTGAGTTAATACTTGAACACCTTAGCAACACAGCAGCTGTGGAGAGCTTCTGTTTCTGCTTCCCCCACAAAAGAATTTAATTTTCTTCCTCGTAAAACCTGGTTCATAAAACTTTCAACTTTGTTTTATAATTTACATATCAGGTCAAAATGTTGAGAGTTGAAACTCTAGTTTCAAAAGTAATATATCAAAATTACACTGGGATTTTAACTTAAGATGAAGCTATAAATATTGATGACATCAGGATAGGAAGTAACTGCAAGAAGATAATTTTGTTCAAGGAGTAACACAGGTCAAAATGATTTATACAGATCACATAGAACAGATAACACTGAGCATAACCCCTGTATGAAACAAATGCCTGCTGTTGTCATGGCCAATAGAGTGACCTCTTCAACTTCATAAGGCTCCACTTTTGTAAATCATTTGATTTCCTCACTACTAGGAAGGCATGTCCTTCCTCAGCACCATGTTCTTTCTACCCCTTTCTGTGTCTGTGAGCACAGTAGTTAAATAAAAATAGAACTACTGGCCATTTGAATGTTTTTGAAGAGCAAACTACAGTTTTTTCTGGGACTCCTTTTTAATCCAGATCTAGAATCTTTGTATGGAAATCATAATGTCAGAGCATACAGGTTCAGAAGTGCCCTGTAAATGCTCTTGTTCCAGTGTGCTAGTTAGAGCATCATCTTGGACAATCACTGGGGAAATGGAGAGGAAAGGATATCAGAATGAAAAGGTTTCATTTGCAGGAGAATAACGAATGGGAGTTACTTTGTTCTTTCCTGTTTGTGGAATTAATGCTTACACTTAGTCACACAGGGAAGTTAAACAAGCAAGCACGATTTGAAGCTCGTTGGGCTACTTGCAAGGCTCTGCTGACCTGGCTAAGTTGCAGTCACCCTTATGTCAGCTAGAACCCTCAGGCACCTGCACTGGTCTAGTTTCAAGGAAAATTGTTTGCATTTCTCACAAGTCTTATGTTATTTTATGTGTCCATGAAGTGATTTCCTCTCTCCAAAGTGCTGCTGGTCTACTATTTCCTCATACAAAAAAAAACCTGTGTTATACACGAAAAACTCAAAACTTAATCTGACGTTAACTTTTCTGTGTGAAATCATAAATCCAGAGAGATAAGCTGGGATGCAATCTCTGCTTCCTTGTCTATCATGATTGCCAGTGACAGTGCTGCCTTCTAGGAGCCCCGAATGGTTCCCGTATCCCTGTTTCTCATAAGAATCTCAGAAAGATGCTAAGTCTTCTATAGGTCTGTGTTTACCGAGGGTCTTTTCTTTTCAAGTCCTGATGGGTTATGGTTTCAGTAGGAGCTAGTCCCTGAAAGCCTCATGTGTTTGGAAGGTGACTGGATTACAGGGATGCTCTGCTAATCCACGGATGTGTTCCCAGCTGACTTGCTACTTGGAAGTTGGGCTTGGTTAGGAGTAAGTCACTGGGTGCTCGACCTAGAAGGGTCCAGTCTCCTCCCTTCTTTCCCTACTTCCTGGCTGCTGTGACATGAGCAGCTTTTTCTCTACTATTTCCTCTTTGCATATCTTTTCTGCCTTGGAGCCTGGAATACATGGAATGAATACTCAGAAAGCCATGAAGTAAAATAAACAGTGCTTCCTTTGAGTTGAACATTTCAGGTATTGAGTCTCAGTGAAGAGAAAGTGATTAAAACATCAAGTAACTAGAAAATCTACCAGAATTGGAAGGCTAAATTTTTAAAATTTTTTTTCTTATAGTAATAGCTCTACTGTTTGCCCATTACTAAGTTCCTTATAAATATGAGTTAAAGTGTAGCCAAAAAAATTAAAACATTGGAAGGAATCCACATTCTCCTTGGGGAAATTCAGTATTCTTTGAGAAAAACTTAGTAGGGACTTCTGATTCTAGAAACAGGAAGAATTAAAGCCCCTGAAAACAAGTGCTACCCAAACCACCTACAGTTGCCAGTAAGCATTTTAAAGGAATAATGATCAAAATGTTCACTTATTTGTTATATATTACATATATAAATAAAACGAAGCAGGAAGGCTATAGAGGGAAAATGTAAATTTGTACTAATATCTGCATCCCTTTGCAGCATCAGGGTAGATAAACTATAAAAATTACAGGACATCACAGGAAACAAAGACAAAGACCATCTTAGTGTCTTAGAGCAGCAACATGTTACTCTGGCTGGATTACAGATAGCAAACTAGACTTAAATGGAGATCTAGGCAAGAGATCTGGGCACATCCAAGAGCTAGAGGAACAAACATCAGGATGATAGGGAATAACATACAAGTTCAATCATAAATACGATATAAAGGCTTGAAACTTACATGTGACTTATTTTCTCCTTTCTGTAAGGACTAACTGGCCTCATCAAATTGTCTTTGCCAATGCCTTCCAACATTACAGAGCTAACAGTGAAAAGATGCCAGGATGTGCAAGCTTTATCCAGGCTCCTAGGACCCAAGACAAGAAGGCACTCGTGGAACACCTCCAGGAGTCCTGTGGGTGGAGCAAAGAAGGCCAGGGGAAGCTGATAAATACCAGCTTTGCTAGCAATTACTTTGCCACTGTGAAATGGGACACATTAGAACAGTATAATTTGATATTACACAGATAAATTCATGGTGACATGAATATAATACAAGGGAAATCCATAGTAATAACTAAAAACAGAAATATATAGCAAGAAATCTTGCCTGTCTTCTTTCAGTAAAAACAAAACCAAAATCTCATGATCATTAAAAACCATAAACTAAGCCTCACAGTACTTTGTGGCCAGACTTCAGAAGCAAGTATCCCAAGCTCCAAATTGAGAACTTATTTTAAATTGGTCCTGAAAGAGGCCTCAAATATCTGGAGCAAAGAAATATAATTTTCACAAGAAAAAGTTTCAGTTCAGTTTCAAACAGTTTTCATAGATAAATTCTCAAAACACATGCACAAAAAACAAAGTATGACCCAATATTCAAGGAAGCACAAAGACAAAACAGAAAAAGTATATTCTAGAAACTGTAGATACTGACAAAAATCAGAGAAGAATATAAAATAATGATAACTACTATATATCAATAAGCAAAAGACACTGAAAATGAATAAAATCAGAACTTATGCATAGTATGTGCTGTTTGAAAAAGAGCTCAAGTTTTTTGAAATAAAGGTATAATCACTAAAACTTTCAACTTTCTTTATATTAGAGGCAGACCTTATACCAGTGAAAAGATAATATGTAAACTAGAAAATAAATGCAAAGAACTTGGTTAGATAGAGGCACATTTTCTTAAAAAACAGAAAGTATGCAATATAGATTTAAAAGGAGAGGGCAGAGTGAAGAGAGGAAAAAAGACTCAGGCAATTTTGAAAAACAACAGAGAAGTCTCAAATTAATGAGAGACAATATTGCTCAGATTCACAAAGCCCAACACAGTTCATATAAACCTATACCTAGGCATATCAGGGTAAAGTGTAAACCGCTAAAGATGAGGAAGTATCTTAAGAGGTCCCAGAGGTATGAGACAAATTACTTACAAATGAGATTTACACTGATATCTGATTAATTGGTGGCTGCTGAAGCTAAAAATCATGTCCTAAAAATGTCCTCATATAACTGAAAGAAAGTTAATCAAGTAGTGAAGCTACCTTGCAGGCATAAAGAGCACCGTGAGATCATTTTCAGGCCAACAAATGGAGTCAGCCTACACCGAGAGATGCTTAATGATGGAACCATTCAGGGAGACTCCAGAAAAGCCAGGGTGATCTGGGTAGATGACTCAAAATACACAAGGGAATGAGGTGAAAAAGGTGGTAAGCATGTGGGTAAATAAATATTAAATTGAAAAACATGTAAAAACCTAACAATAATGCTTAATATCTTAAATATGGAATTAAAACAAAGACAAGACTGGCATTTGAAACAGAAGAAAGTAAGGAAAGCCAAAACTCTAAGAGTCATGCAGCAGTCAGGAAAAGGATAAATTGCTACCCTTAAACTTTGTAAGGTATTCATGTTGAATTTTATGATGCAATCATAGAGGAAACAAACTATGAAATTTACCAACTAATATAGGGGGAACATTAGCAAGAATGGAGTTATCCATTAACAAGTGATCCACACAAAAGAAGCAAAATCAGGACAAAATAAACTAAGCATAATATTTGAACAAATGTAAAAATTTTTAAATGTAAATTGCAGAAATAAATGCAGTTGTGTTAGCAATCACAGTAATTTTATTACATTAGTTCTTCCACTAAAAAGATTTCAAGCTAGATTTCAAAAGCAAACATCAAGATGTCTATAAGAATCACATCAAAGTAATATGTAGTTGCCTCTTCTGTATTTTTTAACCTTTCCTTCAGTCACTGATTAAATTGAAACACAGAAAAAGATAGAAGCAAACACTGAAAAACACACAAGCATTACAAAGAATGCTTTAAAAAGACAAAAACCATAGCTATATAAAATACTGAATTTATAATTAAGATACAGACATTTTAAAGTTTTATGTATTTAATTATATATAACAAAATACTTAAACCACAAATTTATAAAAATGAAGGAGAAATATGACAGAACTATATGGGTGAATATTTTATATACATATGACTACATTAATATATATTTAATGGAGATTAATTATCACATTTTAATGCCACAATAAACAAGAGTCTATATATTTATAGATGTGACCAAATTTAGAAAAATACACCATTTTTAAGCACAGAAATAAAACTATTAAAGCCACCTCTGACAAACCCTAACAAATATCAAAGGACTTAGTATGCTTCATGTTATGTCATCTGGCACAATCCAAGTTAAAATCAATAGCATAAAAATACAGTTGTAATAAACTAAAGTCTGTGATCAGATCAATGATCAAGTTTCTATAACTGAACAGATTTTAATCCTTTCAGTTGGGAAAAACAATGCCTACATACACAAAAAAAAGACAGTGCTAACTATGGACAAAGAACTCACTGAAAGGAGACTATGGTGGTGTACCACCTATAATCCCAGCAGTCCTAGAGAGACTGAGGCAGGAAGAGTGCTGAGAGTTGGAGGCTGAGGTCAGCCTGGCCTACAAAGTGAGCCCAAGGACAGCCTGGACTACACTGTATGGCTCCATTGAAAACAAACAAACAGAAAAACTGAACAAAGCTGAAAGTATGAATACTGAAAGGTGAGCAACGTCTAATACATTTCTAAGGAAAAAAGCATAGGCTTAATCACTTGCATCCTAAAAGTTAAATATTATAAAAATATCTCCTCTGTTTTTAAGTAAGAAAAAGAATTGTAGAATAAAGTCAAAGCTGTAAAAGCTGAGAAAATAATGAAGCAGCAACATAAAATCAATGCACAATAGGGAGGATCCTGGAGGATTAACTTCTAGCAAGATTAACAGAGAAAAATTTAAATACAACAAAAAATGAAAAGATATCTAATAATAAATGCTAAGAGATTAAAGAGATATAAAAGAACACATTAGTAATATTTTATACCAATAAATTTAAAATAATAACATGGGAAATTCCCAAAAATGTTATGCAATCAACTACAAAAAAGAAAGAAAACCAAAATAGTCCGTTTAAAAGTACCATTACAATAATTCCATGAAGGAAAACATGAACTCACATGATTAAACTCTCAAGAAGATAAATTTCCTAAAATCATACAAAAAAAAATGCAGAGTAAAAGCAACTCCCTCCAAATTCATTCTTTTGAATCTGGTAAAAATTTGATATAAAATTAAGCAAGGCATTGCTGACATTAAAGAAAAAGAATAAATTATGCTCATTCATGAGTTTTTGATGAATTAACCTAAACAAAATATTAGCAAACCAAATTCAGGCAGATGAGTTGAAGACTGCCTCAGGAATAAAATATCTCCATATTATATAATGTATATAAATCTGCATTAATAAATTACAAGTGTAAGACCATATCATTCATTAGTGTATTTTGCATTATTTTATTATTTATTTTGACAAGTAGTAACTGTGTCTATTTCTGGGAAAACTGTGATATTTTGATCTATGTATATACTATAAGAAGCCCCAGTCAAAATAGTTAATATACTTATCACCTCATCATTTGTGTGTTTGGTAAGCATTTTAAAAATCTAGTCTTTGAGCAATTTTGAAATACACCAAACATTATTAACTGTGGCCACTATATTGTGCATGGATTACTAAGGCTTGCTCCTCCAAGTGATATTTCTAAATCCAAATACACTCATGATAGAAATAAATTCATAGAACTGAGAATAAAAGACAACTTTCTAAGGCTTACATTGCAAAAAATTTATAACAGCTATCATAATTATTACATATCACTAAATTAGTTTTATTTAAAATGAGATAATAAGGTAAGAATATATATCATCTCTATGCAAACGAACTGGATAAATGTCATGAATGCCGTTTAGAAATTTGCTATGTAAACCAGTAAGAATAAAGGAAAACATTTTAAAGAAAAAAGACCTTATGTGAAGGTAATGTGATTTTTTTACTTAGAATAACAAAGGAGTCCCTAAAAAAATTATGTTTATTAACAAGATTTAGTAAATTTGCTGAGGCTTTTAATGCAAAAAGTCAACTGCATTTTTATACACCAGGGAAATTTGGAAAATACAATCTTAAAAATATGTGAATGCTAAAACACACATAATATTTTTTAATAAAAAGATGTTATGCAGAGAATTATAAAAATGTAATTGAAATCCTTTAACAAAAGACTAAATTCACCATGAAAATTGGTAGGTTTAATCAGTGTTGCAAATTTCTCAAATTTCTTATAATTAAGCTACAGATTGACTGTCATTCCAATTATAATCAGACTTCTAATAAATCATTTCTGAAAATTTATTTTTAAGTTTTATGGTAGAATCAAAGTAAATCAACAAAAAACTGAGGTAGGTAAAGAACAAGTTGAAGAGATTTACTCTACCAGAAATTGAAACATAACCAACATGTTATTAAGCTAATGTTAATTAAAATTTTGAATTGGCACAAGTCCAGTCATATATATTTAGCAGAAGAAAATCTGTTACTGCAGGTCACCAGGGAAAGGAAAGACTTTTTTAATAATTACTCCGGGACACATGGTTTTCCCAGTGGGAGAAAAATCAGAACATTGCTTTTCATTGTGCCCAAAATCACTCTCAAGTGGCTTAGAGATTCAAATTAAAAAGATAAATCTGTAAAGGTCCTGCAAGTGATACAAGAGAAGGATTTTTAACACAATAAAAATACAAAAAGAGAGAAAAATTTAAGGAGAACAATTCATAAGAGAGCAGTTTTAATTCATGCAACTAGAAAATGTCTGGATTACAAAATAACCTGAGTGTTTTTGTCTGGTGCTAAAAGTTCTAAAACTGAATCTTTTTATTTTAAAAATAAAATAAAAACATATTAAGGAACACACATTTACAAAATAACACAAGAACAATACAAGAAATACTGAAATTCAGGCAAGATGATAGGAAATTAACAATGGTTGTTGTATTACAAGTTGATTTATTCAAGGTGGTTACTCAGAAAAACAAATATGGACATGTAAGACTGATCAAATAATCACTAACTACTATTCCTTTCAATAAAGCGATACAAGTCAGTAGTACAACTATGTTAGCTATCCTGTATATACACAATTTACGCTTCTTTCTTTTCTCTTTTCCCTCATGCCAGTTGCTCTTTACTTTTGAGAAGTTTTCCTTCATTTCTCAATGTCTATCATACCTCCTAGTTTTATTCACTGTCAGGTTCTTATACTAGTGAGACAATATGCTCTTTACACCTGTGTGTCTGATTTATTTCACTTATGAGTATAGTCTCAAGTTGTGACCATATACCTATAAAACCCTCAAACTTATCTTTCATTTTAGTTGAATAATATTCTATTATGTAAAAATACCACAACTTTTTTATCCATTCCTCAGTTTTTGGACTTTTGGGTTGCTTCCATGATTTAGCTATTGCAAATTGATTATTTAAGAATAAAGGGGGATGACAAAACCATAAGAATTACCAAAGATCAAATGAGAGAATAAGCCATCAAAATGTCAGTGCAAAACAAAACATAGTATTCTTTAGGTGAAGGATCTTAGTCTTCTTTTCTTGTAACCATTACCCAATGTTTCAAGTACCCAACATCCATTTCCTTTGTGTATGTTTTCTTTTCACTAAACTTTAAATGAGATATGAGAAAATTAGACATGGATAGTAATCAACTCACCAATGTGATAGAAAATAGACTTTCAAAGAAACACTTAAAAATCAGGTTGTTTTAATGTTTAAAAAACTCAGATTCACCCAAAACCAAACTATGAGTGGTAAAAAGAACTTAGTCTTTCTTCCCAACTCTCTAATCTTGACCAAGTACTTTTTAGGGAGTTACAACAGCTTTGCCTTTCAAAAATATCTAATTGCTGTCTTCGCCTTGGTCAGTTGGAGGGCAAAGATAGGCTTTAGTGTTCAGACTTTAGCATTTAGGCTCTAGCATCACGAGACTTAAAGCATGAAATCTAAAAGGATGTAGTATTTTATTGTCTCTCTACCTTGCCTTGGCACTTTGAATTTGAGGGAGGAATGAAAATGAAAATTAAATTGCAAAGAACTAGCATTCTTTATTTCAACTCTTTAGCAAAAAGAGTTGGCAAGTATTGCTTTGTGTTAGCAATTTACATCCTAGACAAGATACCTTCAATATGGAAAATTACTGACTTTTCATGAAATTACAATTCTGTTTGTGAGTAGTTAAGGCCATTGTTTAAATGTTTGATAGGTACTCAGACACACATAAAAATAAGAATTGGCTTTTGAATGACATCATAATGTTGGCCATTTCGTTTTGCTGTTGTTTGTTGTTGTCACATCTAGCCTCACTGAAAAGGATAAAAGATTAATTAAGGTTATAGATTCACTGAAAGTGAACTGCTTTCTGGTGACACTGGCTCAGTAACAAGGAATCTTGAAATCTAAGCTAGGTAAGCCAATTTTGAACTTAGTTCTGGATGTAGTTAGTGTATTATTTTAATATCTGGAATTAAAGATCAAGCATTTGTCATTTTGTCTCATATAATTATAGAAATAGTTTTGGGTTTTTTTTTGTTTGTTTGGTTTGGTTTGGTTTGGTTTTTTTTTTTTTTTTTTTTTTTTTTGCGGTACTGGAGATCAAACTCAGGACCTGCGCTTGCTAGGCAAGCGCTTATTCCACTGAGCTATATCCCCAGCCCCTATAGAAATAGTTTTGAAGGCATCCAATTTCAATGTTTAGAGACTACATGTGTAAGTACATCTCAATGGAGGTGTGGAGGAAAGATTTATTAAGGATAGCCTTTCATTTCCAAATCCTTTGGGTTAGAGTCTCTCTGTCTTATTGATCATGTACTCTCAAGCATGTTACCAACCCGGGTTCACTGTGACTCAGCTTCTTGGTAAGAGATGAAGGTGAAAATGAAAACTATAAAGTTCATAGCAAAAGGCAAGCGTCCCATAGTTGAGCAGTGGCAGGCTGGCATTGTGCGTCAGCCAGCTTCTAGGTTCCAATAATAGTGGGAAGGACAGACACCTTAGTATTAGAAAAGGCACAGACTCTATTTTAATTTCTTTATTATTTTCAAGTTGCAGTGTATCAGAATTTTAAAAATAAGAGAAAATACTGATCATTTATGTTTTTAAAACCACAGTAGGTGGTCATCAAACTGCAACCAGTGAACTGACCACTATATGTTTGTAAATAAAGCTTTATTAAAACATACTTGCACACATTCATTTCTATATTTATTATCCAAGCCACTGTTAAGGTATAACACAGTTGAACAGTTGTGAAAGAGACTCTTTAATTTGTAGGCCTTACACGTGTACTATTTGTCCCTTTAAGAAAATTTACCAGTTTTTTCTCAACTCCCAAAACAGAATTTTGGTTCTCCTTTGCTTCTGAGATCCAAGTTAGCCTTTAAAATCAATCACTAGGTTCTTAAGAATCCTATCTAAAACCAAAATCCTTCTCCTTCTCCCTGACTTTTAGCTCATATTCAAGGTCAGCCCTTATATGTGCATAGAGTAAGTTTATGCTTCCTACCAGCTTCACAAGTCATCATGCACAATGAACGTGTTTACTTGAGTCAATGAATTAAAGAGATAAAAGCTTGTTTTTAGCTACAGTTTCAGTATCTGAGGTTCCAGCCATGCCATCACCTCTGGTCTCTTGAGGACCGAGAGAACACAATTACAAACTACACGTTTAATCAATTCACAAAAGAATATATCAGCATACCTTTTGAGAAACCACACCAGGCTACTGATTTTGCTGCTCTGACTATCTCAGAGAAAGGACTTTCTGTGCAGAGCTATCCATCCAGTTCCTCAGAAATTAGATTGCTACTTTGGTTCTTAGATAGTCCTTTCTTTGGATCATGCCTTTTGACAGTTAGATATGCCTGCAAAAGATGCTGTTTTCCTGCATATATTTTGGATAAACCAGATACTATTTTCCACTAATATCCTATGGTTCAAATCTCTGTCCACTTACTGTAATAGAACACCCAACACTAGATAATTCATGAAACCCAACACCATACAACATATCTCACTGGAGACCAAGTCTCTACATGGCAAAGCTACTGCTCTTCTTCTTAGTATTATTATTTTATGAAGAAAATTGAAAAGTATGTCCTTTCTTCTGGGCTCTCCCTCAGCACCTCCTTCTGGAGTTGTGGTGTCATCAACTGCAGACAAGCAGCAAAGAGGGCCCTCTTCCAAGGCTTCTCTTCAGACTTCCACCTCCAGATGCTGAGCTAACTGAACATTTTTTTAAATAAACACTCAGAATGTCAGGAGCTCCTGTGAGCTGCACCTTGCTGCCAACAAATGTGGGAGCAATGCTGAGTCACAGTGAACTTCAGGAGCCTCAGTGAGCCACACCCCACCCCATGCATGATCACAGGAGTGACACTGAGCCCCAAGGAACTTTGGGAGCTTTGAAAATGTCAAAAGGAAGAAGTAAAACACAATCTCAGAAATCCAGCCCACTCAAAGCAAGTCCAGGAGGCACTGACATAGAAGGACTTGGAAGTTTCACATCTGAAACTTCTGAAATGATAGCAACTGAAGTAAGGAAACAACCCCATCAGGCCATAGAAGACATTAGATTAGAAATGATCTCTCAGGTAAATAAAAGACAAAAGTAATGTAAGGATTGCCCAGCACATTTAAAGAAGACATAGACAAAAAAAGAAGGACAGAAAAATGATGGAAACCTTGAATGAACAATATAGGAAAAAACTAGAATGCATGAAACAAATGCAAAGAGATATTCAGGAAATAAAACCTCCATTAAAAGCTGGTAAACCACTTGAAAAAATTGAAGATATACTTTCAGACCTTGAAGATAGCATTGCAGCGAGTGATTATAAAAGGAAAGATCTCACAAAAATAACAAGAACCAGGAAATAACAACTCAACAACTGCAAGATGATGCAAAGAAAAACAATATAAGACTGATAGGTGTCAATGAAACAGCAATAGTCAATACAAATGACATTAAAAAAAATTATTTGTAGAAGTAATAACAGAAAAATTTCCAAGCATGGAAAAATAATCTGACATACAGTAAGTGAGGCATATAGAACTCTACTTAGTCAAAACAAAAATAAATCTATACCCAGATATATAATAATCAAGATCCCAGACATTCAGCAAAAGTACAGAATATTAAAACCTATTAAAGAACAGAAACAGATGACCTATAAAGGAAAACGCACCAGAATCACTCAAGATTTCTCAACACAAACCATCAAATCAAGAAGAGCTAGGAGTGAAGTATTTCAGGTCCTGAAAGAAAACAACTTCCCACCCAGACTGATGTGCCCTGCAAAACTATAGTGCAAAAATGATGGAAAATTAAGATACTTCCACAACAAAGAACAACTGAAAAAATTCATGACCACCAAACCAACTCTACAAAGAGTACTGAAAGATGTTCTAGAAAGAGATAAAAAAAAGACCACAATTTAAAGAATGACAATGGAAAGGACCCACAAAACAGAGCAAGCAACTAAACAGTGAGAACTAGGGAACCTAGAGAAGGAAAATAGCATGACAAAGATAAGCCAAATCATATCAGTTATTACCATTAACACCAATGACCTCAACTTACCAATCAAATAAGCAGACTGGCAGAGTAGATCAAGAAACAAAATCAAACTATATGCTGTATACAAGAAATGCATTTAATTCAAAGGGAAATTCATAAACCAGAATTCAAAGGATGGAAAACAATACTTCACATGACAGGAACCCAAAAAAGCAGGGTTAGCCATTCTGTTTGCAGACAGTGTGAACTTCAAACCAAGAATGATCAAGAGATAAAGTAAGTCACTACTTATTTCTTAGGGGAAAACAGCAAGAGAAAGAGATAATAGCCATAAATATATGTGCACCAAATACAGAAGCACCCAACTATATAAAATGAATTTTAAGAAACATGATAAATAAGCAGCAAAACAATTATAAAAGGGGATTTAACACCTGATTGTCACAAAGAAATAGATCAACTAGACAAAAAAATCAGCAAAAAAATAATAGCACTAAACCAAACTTGTGAACAAATGGACTTAGTAGACCTTTACAAAATATTACACCAAACATCAGAATACATTCCTCTCAGCTGTGCATGGGTCATCCTCTAAAATACACCATATACTAGCCAATAGAACATGCTTGTGGTGGACTGAGAACTGGTGGTCAATTTTTAACCCCCAGCTGAACTGAGTAAATGTGGTGCTGGGTTTGGGAGGCCCACCTGGGGACTGTTGTCAGCAGCATAAGACGCAGAACTGGAGAAGAAGAGAGGTAGTTGGGAGGTGGTACAAGCTCTAAGGAGCTGTTGTTTCTTTTGGAAGAGCTTGTCCTGCTGGTTTTCTGTTGAACTTGGCTGTTTTCATCCTCCAAGGAGCTCAGGGCCTTGTTGGCACTGAGAATAGCTTGATTCACTTTGGGGGAAGCTCTGGTCCTCACTTTGAGCATTGCTTCCTGGCTCTAGATGGGAAGATGGTGCACTGCCAGTCTCCTGGAGAAGCTTGCTGTGTTGGCTTTCCTGATGGGAGCTCAGCTGTCCTGATCACTGAAGGAGGTTGGGACCTCACTGTTGCTGAGAATGGCTGTGATACTTTTTAGGGTTACTCTGGTTCTCTGTTTGAGTGTTGTTTCTGGCTTCAGTTCAGAGTCCTCAGCCTACTAGCACAGATCCTTCATTTCACTGGCACAGACTTTCGAGATTTCACCACTGACTCTTTGGCCTTCCCAGCACAGATCCATGAAACAGGCCTGCATGAGACATTGCCATGGGCTTTGGGCCTCCAGTGAGATTCATGGGAGGCATTGTTATAGACTCTAGGTCTTCAACTGGACTCATGCAGGACATTACTATGGGATCTAGTTCCTTAGCTGGATTCTCTGGTCCTTAGTTTGTGGACAGATTTCCTTCACTCTCTTATATATGATCTTTGGGTGACTATTATAAATAATCTTACAAAATATGTGTCCTGTATTATATTGTCCCCATTGCAATAAGCCCCAAACTATAACCTATACTAAGTAAAGTTTAGGTTATACTCCTTTTGTTGGTTTCTTTTCTCACCATGTTTAATTGCTTGCCTTGCCTGGTGGATTCATTGTGTTGGGGCTCCTGGAATTGCAATTCTGTTATTTCTTTCCAAAAAACACCCCTTCCCACACTCCTGCACATGTTTCTTGGGAGACCCTTCTTCTCAAAGCCATGGCTTCCAGCTGGGGCAGCACCTGGGGATGCCCAGGTGAATCCATGACTTAGCTCCAAAGGCAGGAGGGGAGGATAGGGCAGGTGAGGATGGAAGGCAGGAGAAAGGTGAGGAGTGGGGCACACAAGGATCCAGCTGAGCTTCAGCCAAGCTGAGGCCAGGGCCCAGCCTGCACCGCTCACCCTGCCCAAGCCAGGCCAGCTCATAGTTTGGGTGGGATGGGGCTGGAGCCATATACCCTCTTCACCTATAAGCAGCACTCACCTGGTGTGGGTCGACTCATGCAGCCAGGTGCCTCTGCTTGGCTGGGGCTGGCAGTAGTGGTGTACCAAATTTCCATTGTGTACAATATGGTATTCATCCACTGATGAAATACATACTGTACAGTATTTTATTTTGATTTAATATTCTTTTAATATATTTGAATTTATATTTTTATATTTTTATATTGTTTTAAATTTTTAGGCAAAAATAATTTAAATCATATATATATATATATATATATACACATACATACATACATACATATATATATATATAAACACCTATATACCACAAAATCCTGCAATACAGTGAAAATTCCATGGTACAGAATTATATATATATATTTTTTTAAAAAACTCAAAATACAGTGAAGCTGCAATACAGCAAGGAACAACTATACACAGCAGAATGAGCTAATGTGAGAACAAAATTTCCAGTATAGAAGACAGAGTGGCACTTAGAAACCAAGAAAAGAAAAATGCTTAAAAATAGTAAGGGCCCATGAGAAATCAAGGCATCAGCTGCTAGATGATGCACAGAACGACAACATAAGCTTAATCAGATTCCATGAAAAAGCAGAAAATAGCACAAATGGCTTTAAAACAAAAACCTGTTCACAGAACTCATAACAGAAAACTTCCATAGCAGGGAAAAACAATTTGTCCTACACTTAAGTGAGGCATATAGAACTCCCATTAGACATGATTAAAATTCTACACCAACACACATAATAGTCAAGATTCCAGAAATTCAACACAAGAACAGACTGTTAAAAGCTATTAGAGAAAAGAAACAAATCACCTATGAAGGAAAGCCAATCAGAATCACAGCAGACTTCTAAACATAAACCCTCAAGTCAAGGAGAGCTTGGAGTAAAGTAGTTCAAGCCCTGAAAGAAAACATCACCCAACCAGTATGATATATAGCACAAAACTACCTTTTAAAATTGATAGGGAGATAAGATATTCCCATAACAAAAAACACCTGAGGAAATTCATGATGACCGAACTAGCATTCCAACATCTACTGAAGGACATCATAGAAAGAAATAACAGAATTGCCAATTCCAGGAGCCCCAACACAATGAATCCACCAGGCAAGGCAAGCAATTAAACACGGGGAGAAAAAAAACTAACAAAAGGAAAATAACATGAAAAGGATAAGTCAATACTTATCAGTTATAACCATCAATGTCAATGGTCTCAATTCACCAGTTAAAAAATGCATGTAAAACTGATCAAGAAGCAAGATCCATCATTATGCTGCATACAATATATTTAATCAAAAAATTAATTCATGGACTGAAAGTCAAAGAGCTGTGCTCGCTTCGGCAGCACATATACTGAAAGTCAAAGAATGGAAAACAATTTTCATGGGATGGGAACCTTAAAAAAAAAAAGGGTAGCATTTTCCGAGGTACACCGTGCTCTGCCCATTACAGCACCTGCACCCGTGACACTTTCCCGCAGAGTGCCAGACCAGCTCGGTGGAGCTAAGAGAGCAGCATTTCTGAGGTACACCGTGCTTTGACCGGCCCTGGGCACAATTACAGCATCCGCGCCTATGCCACTTTTCCGCAGAGCACCACACCAGCTTGGCAGAGCTACGGGAGCAGCTCTTCACTTGAGACTAGCTGGATGAATAAACTCTACCAGAGTGGCAGCACCTTCGAGACTTTCCCAAAGTTTCAAGCACAGTGGGAGCCCAGCTTCACAGTTACAGTAGAGCAGGCTTCGCAGCGGACCTTTGATGAGTTAGACCCATGCCGGTGTTCTGCCCAGCAAGACAACTTTCCTCCACCATCGCAGGTAGGCTCTAAGCCTGGAACCTCAGCAATCATATGGGGTTCCTGGGCCCAGTGCTTCACGGTCAGCTAACATCTGGGGATAAGTTTGATATCCAGTTAAACTAGGGTTGCTAGAGTCATCTGTGAGCTGCCTGGGTAGTGTGTAGCTCAACATTTTTCATTTGACATCCAAAATGACAAGACAGAGGAGCAAAATGCAGCCACAGAACTCAACCCCACCTAGAACAAGTACAGGAAACAATGATATAGGAGAATTAGAAAGCCACATACCTGCAATTTCTGAAATGATTACATTTGAAGTAAAGAAACAATTCTATCAGGCCATAGAAGAGATTAAAGCAGAAATAAAATCTCAGGCAAAAAATGAAGTGAAAATAAGAATTGAAGAAATTCTCCACACATATAGAGAAGAAACAGATAAAAGAATAGAACAACACAGGCAACAAATGGAAACTTTACATGAACAATTTAGGAATGAATTAGAACGCATGAAACAGACTCAAAGAGATTGCCAGGAATTGAAAACTTCCATTGAAAGCTTGCAAAACCGCTTCAGTGAAGCTGAAGATAGAATTTCAGATCTTGAAGACAACATGACAGCTAGCGAACATGAAAGGAAGGATCTCTTAAAGTCATCAAGGATCGAGGAAAAATTAATCCAACAGCTCCAAGATGAGACAAAAGAAATAATATCTGAATAATAGGAATGAATGAAACAGCAGGAGGTAACACAAATGATATAAAAAGGATATTTGCAGAAATAATAGCAGAAAATTTCCCAAATATGGTAAGAAATACTGAAGTGCAGCCCAACAAGCCATAACACAAATAAAGCCACACCCAGACATATAATAGTCAAGATCTGAGACATCCGGCAAAAGAACACAATATTAAAAGCAGCTAGACAAAAGAAACAGATCACCTATAAAGGAAAGCCCATCAGAATCATAGCAAACTTCTCAACAGAAACCATGAAATCAAGAAGAGCATGGAGCAAGGTATTACAGATTCTGAAACAAAGCAGCTTCCAACCCAGACTGATGTATCCTGCAAAACTAACCTTCAAATTCAATGGAGAAATAAAATATTTCCATGACAAAGAACAACCGAAGAACTTCATGAGTGCCAAACAAACATTACAAAAAGCACTAAAAGAAACTCTTTACAGAAAAAACAGACCACAACCTCAAGAACAACAACAGAAAGGAAGCTTTAAGCAGAACAAGCAAGTAAACAGACAGCAAAAATAGAAAAGCAACAACAAGTAAATAGCATGATAAGAATAAGCCAACATATAACAGTTATAACCATTAATGTAAATGGCCTCAATTCAACAGTCAAAAGAAACAGACTGGCAGAGTAAAATTAAGAAACAAAATCCAATGATATCCTGTATACAAGAATACATTTTACCAAAAAAGGAAATCCACAGACTGAAAGTTAAACGATGGAAAACAATTCTCCATGCAGCAGGTTCCCAGAAAAAAGCAGGGGTAGCTATTATGTTTGCAGATAATGTAAACTTCAATTTGAAAACAATCAAAAGAGATAAAGAAGGCCACTACATACTAGCTAGGGGAAAGCTACAAAAGAAGAGATAACAATCCTAAACATTTATGCACCAAATACTGGAGCACCAAACTTTATAAGTCAAATCTTAACAGACATGAAGAACCAAATAATAACACTATTTTAATAGCGGACCTAAACACCCCTTTGATGCAAAGAGACAGGTCAACTGGACAAAAACTCTGCAAAGAAATAACAGACCTGAACCAAAGGTGTGAACAAATGGAATTAGTAGATGTACACAGAGTGTTCCACCTGACAACATCAGAATACACATTTTTGTCAGCTGCACATGAGTCTTTCTCTAAAATAGACCACATTCTAGCCCATAGAGCATACCTACCTAAATGCAAAAGAATTCATATTATCCCATGCAATGTTACCTGACCACAGTGCAATGAGATTGGAAATTAATGACAAAGGGAACTCCACAAACTCCATAAACACTTGGAAATTAGACAACAACCTCCTGAATAACCAATGGGTCAAACAAGAAATTAAAAAATACCTACAAACAAATGAAAATGCAAATACAACCTACCGGAATCTGTGGGATAAAATGAAAGCAGTCCTCAGAGGGAAATTTATAGCAATGAACTCACATATAAAGAAAACAGATAGATTGCAAATAAATAGCCTAATGCTACACCTCAAACTTCTAGAAAAAGAAGAAAAAGTCAAACCAAAAGACGAAAGAAAGAAGGAGATTTTAAAACTAAGGGCAGAAATTAATGCAATTGAGATGAAGAAACACTACAAAAAAATAAATGAATCAAAGAGTTGGTTCTTTGAAAGAATAAATAAAATTGATAAATCCCTAGCCAACCTTATTAAAAAAGGAAAGAATTCAAATTCATGTGGGGCTGGGGATATAGCTCAGTGGAATAAGCGCCTGCCTAGCAGGCGCAGGGTCCTGAGTTCAATCCCCAGTACCGCCAAAAAAAAAAAAAAAAGAATCAAATTCATGCAGTAAGGAATGAAAAGGATGAAATCACTACAGATGCCACAGAAATTCAAAAGATCATTAATACCTACTTTGAAAATCTTTGCTCCCATAGGATAGAAAACTCAGAAGAAATGGACAGATTCCTAGAAATGTATGAACTGCCAAAATTGAATCAGGAAGATGTAAAAATCCTGAACAATCCAATATCAATTAATGAGATTGAAAATGTCATTAAAAACTTACTGACAAAGAAAAGCCCAGGCCCTGATGGATTCACAGCAGAATTTTGTAAAACATTCAGTGAAGATTTAATGCCAACACTCCTCAAACTCTTCAATGAAATTGAAAAGAAAGCAATTCTCCCTAACTCATTTCTGGAGGCAAGTATTACATTGATACCAAAACCAGAGAAGGACCCAATTAAGAAAGAGAACTATAGGTCAGTCTCCCTAATGAACATAGATGAAAAGATACTCAATAAAATACTAGCAAATAGAATGCAGCAAATCATAAGGAAAATTATACACCATGACCAGGTTGGATTTATTCCAGGAATGCCGGGATGGTTCAATTTTCGCAAATTGATTAATATAATACATCATATCAATACAGTCAAAGACAAAAATCACATGATCATCTCAATAGATGCAGAAAAAGCTTTCAATAAAGTCCAACATGCATTCATGTTAAAAACCTAGAAAAAATGGGAATAGATGGCCTTTACCTCAATCTGATGGAAGTCATCTATGACAAACCAACAGTCAACATCATACTAAATGGGCAAAAACTGAAAGCTTTTACTTTAAACTCAGGAACAAGACAAAGATGTCCACTGTTACCATTCCTATTCAGCATAGTTCTGGAATTATTAACCAGAGCAATTAGACAAGATAGAGAAATAAAAGGAATAAGGATAGGAAAGGAAGAAGTAAAATTATCACTATTTGTAGATGACATGATTCTTTAAAGGGAAGATCCCAAAAACTCCACAAGAAGATTCCTTCAATTAATAGACAAATTCAACAGAATAGCTAGATACACAGTCAACACCCAAAAATCAATAGCATTCCTATACGCAAACAACAAACAGTCTGAGAGAGAAATTAAGGAAACCACACCTTTTACAATAGCATCCAAGAAACTGAAATATTTAGGAATCAATCTAACAAAGGATGTAAAATATTTATTCAATGAAAACTACAGTACTCTGAAAAAAGAGATCGATGAGGATTTCAATAAATGGAAAAACATTCCCTGCTCATGGTTAGGAAGAACCAACATTGTGAAAATGGCCATACTACCAAAATTGTTATACAGAT
This sequence comes from Dinomys branickii, assembly GCA_004027595.1. NCBI lineage: Eukaryota > Metazoa > Chordata > Mammalia > Rodentia > Dinomyidae > Dinomys > Dinomys branickii. The sequence continues at coordinate 118,655 of PVLD010004097.1, forward strand.
TTAATGCAATTCCCGTTAAACTACCATTAACATACATCACAGATCTGGAGAAAATATGCCTTAAATTCATCTGGAACCAGAAGAGACCCAGAATAGCAAAAGCAATCCTGGGCAACAAGGACAAGTCGAGTGGAATCACAATCCCTGACCTGAAATTATCCTACAAAGCTACTGTAATAAAATCAACCTGGTACTCGCTAAAAAGCAGACCCTAGGATCAATGGAACAGACTGGAAGATACAGGCACAAACACACTCAGCCACCTAATATTTGACAAAGGGGCCAAAAAAGTCACTGGAAAAAAGATAGCCTGTTTAATAAATGGTGCTGGAAAAATTGGTTTGCCTCTTGCCAAAGACTGAAAATTGACCCAAGTCTATCACCATGCACCAAACTCAAATAAAACTGGATCACAGATCTCAATATTCAAACAGAAACTCTAAATCTGTTGGAAGAGAAAATAGGTAAAAATCTTGAAGGCATAGGAGTAGGCAGAGAGTTCATGAACAAAAATCAAACTGCAAGGGAAACATTTCAAAGAATCAATAACTGGGAACTCATCTTACTGAAAAGTTTTTGCACATCTGAAGAAATCACCAGCAAAGTTAAAAGAAAACCCACAAATTGGGAAAAAATCCTAGCTGGCTGTGCCTCAGACAAAGGTCTTCTATCTAGAATGTACAAAGAATTAAAAAACATGAACCTGTCCAAATTCAATGACCCAATCCAGAAATGAGTATCTGAGATTTACACACTTCTCAGATAAAGAAATACAAATGGCAAATAAATATATGAGAAAATGTTCTAAAGCTTTAGTCATTCGAGAAATGCAAATAAAAACAACATTGAGATTTCATCTCACCCCAGTAAGATTGGCCAGCATAAAGAAATCATCCAATAATAAATGCTGGTGGGGCTGTGGAGAAATAGGAACTCTTCTGCACTATTGGTGGGAATGCAGACTGGTGAAACCACTGTGGAGATTGGTTTGGAGATTCCTTAGCAAACTTGGTTTAGAGGTCCCATTCGACCCAGCTATTCCTCTTCTGGATATTTTCCCAGAAGATCTGAAAGCATCATATCATAGCGATATATGTGTACCCATGTTTATAGCAGCACAATTTGTAATAGCTCAATTGTGGAAGCAACCCAAATGTCCATCCACAGAGGACTGGATTAAAAAAATGTGACATTTTTATATAATGAAATATTACTCAGCTATGAAGAAGGACAGATTTGGGGCCTTTGTAGGCAAATGGTCACAATTGGACACCGTACTCATAAGTGAAATAAATCAGAGGTTCATGTGCAGGCAGCGTATTGTATCACTGGCGTAGGAATCTGAAGATGAGAATGTGGATTGGGGGTGTGTGAAGGGAATCTGCTCAAAGTTAGGGAGCAGGTGGGATGAGGGGAGGAGGAAAGGGAAGAAAGAGACAGATATGTATCTATGTGTGTATATGCAGGATGGCTAATCTGGTGCCATTGTTACCCTGTGCCGCTTTATGGTAAGGAACAGTTCATGATTGTTTGATCAAGATTGTATGTCTATATGTGATTTCAGAAACATGCACTTTGAAGTTATCAATGTGTGGTGCAGCAACCATTGGTGATTCCCTGTCGCTTTGTCTGTAATTCAATTTTGATTGTACTGTTCTGGTGCTACATTTGTCATTTTGTTAATATTTTCCTTTTGTTGTTGTTTGGTTTTCTTTGTTTGTTTTTTATACTTTTAAAAAATAAAAAAAAATTTTTAAAAGGGTAGATATTCCACTTGCAGACAAAGTGAACTTCAAGCCAAAGTTGATTAAGAGAGATAAAGAAAGTCACTGTATACTTGTAAAGAGAACAATCTAAAAGGAAGAGATAACAATTATGCTATATATATATATATATATATATATATATATATATATATATCAGTGCACCCAACTGCATAAAACAAATGTTGAAGGACAAGAAAAAACAAATAAGCACTAGTATAGTTGTAATAGGGAAAGTCAGTAATTCACTGTCACAAATAAGCAGATCAACTGGACAAAAATGAAACAATGAAATATTAGGACTGTATCAAACTTTTAAACAAGTGGACTTAGTAGATGTCTACAGGGTATTCCACATCACAGCATCAGAATATACATTATTCTCAGCAGCACACAGGGTGTTCCCCAAAATAGACCACATATGACCTCATAGAACATGCTTTAGTAAACGCAAAGAAATTGAAATTATCATATACAAATTATCAGACCATACTGCAATATAATTGGAAATCAATGGAAAAAGAAATAACAGAACTTCATAAATGCAGGGAAATTAAATAACACTTTCCTGAGCAACAAATGAGTCACAGGTAATAAAATTAAAAAAGAAATTAGAAGTTTTCTACAATTAAATGATGATGCCAGTACAACATACTGGAAAATATGGGAGACAATGAAAGCAATCCTACATTACGAGGGAAGTTTATACCAGTAAATACCCATATCAGGAAAACAGAACCAGTGCAAATAAACAGCCTAATGTTTAACCTCAAGCTTCTAGTAAAAGAAGAGGAAGTCAAGCCCAAATTTCTCTCAAGGCAGGAAATTATGAAAATCAGAGCAGAAATTAATGCAGTGGAAACTGAGAAAAAAACACAAGAATCAGTGAATTGAAGAGTTACTTCTTCAAAAGATAAAATAAAATTGAACACTTAGCTGACCTTATTTTTAAAAGTACAGAAAAGTTTCATATCCATGCAATTAGGAATAAAGAGGATGGAATCACAACAATCATGAAAAAATCCAGAATATCATCAATACTTACTTGAGAGCTTATATTCTAATAAGATGGAAAACACAGAAGAAATAGACAGATTTCTAGATATATGTGAATTATCAAAGCTGAATCCAGAAGATATAAAAAGTCTAAATAAACCAACATCAGTCAATGAAATAGAAGCTGTATTTAAAAACCTACCAACAAAGAAAAGCCCAGGTCCTAACAGATTCACTTCTGAGTTCTACATGAAATTTAGGGAAGATCTGACACTACTACTACTCAAACTCTTTCATGAAATTGTAAAGGAACCAATATTCTCAAATACATTCCTGGAAGCAAATATTATCCTGATACCCAAGCCAGAAAAAGATCCAACCAAAACAGAACTACAGACCTATCTTTCTAATAAACATAGAGGCAAAAATCTTCAATAAGATTCTGGCAAACAGAATGCAGCATTTCATCAATAAGTTTATATACCATGACCAATTCACATTCAACCCAGGGAAGCAGAGATGATTCAGCATACTCAAATCAATATGTCATACACCATAGTAACTGAACAAAGGATAAAAGCCATATGAACACCTCAATAGATGCAGGAAAATCATTTAACAAATTCCAACATCTTCACTGACAAAAACCCTAAAGAAAATTGGAATAGTCTTTATCTTCATCTGATAAAAGCCATCTATGACCAACCAACAGCCAACACCCTATTAAATGATCAAAAACTAAAAGCTTTCGCTCTAAAATTAGGAGCAAGACAAGGATGTCCACTCCTCTTTCTTATTCAATATAGTTCTGGAAATATTAGCCAGGGCAATTAGACAAGAAACAGAAAGAATAAAGATAGGAAAGAAAGAAGTAAATTATCATATTGCTGATGACATGATACTCAATACATAAAGATCCTCAAAACTCCACCAAGAGACTTCCAGATTTAATAACCAAATTCAGTAGTGTAGCTGCATACAAAATTGACCCTCAAAGATCAATAGCTTTCCTGTACAAGAATAGCAAACTCACAGGAAGAGATATTAGGGAAATAATACCTTTCACAATAGCTTCCAAGATAAATGAAATACCTAGGAATCACCCTAACAAAGGAAGCAAAAGATCTCTACATTGAAAATCACAGTATTGTGAGAAAGGGGATCGAAGAGGATTTTAGAAATTGGAAAGATATCCCTTGCTCTTGGGTAGGAAGAACTAATACAGTGTAAATGACCATACTCCAAAATTGTTCTACAGATTTAATGAAATCTTGATCAAAATTCCAATAACATATCTCACAGAATTAGAGAAGTCAATCCTAAATATCATTTGGAAGCAGAGAATACCCAGAATGACAAAACAAATCCGGGCATTGAAGGCAAGGCCAGGGTCATCATAGTCACTGACTTGAAACTATACCACAAAGCTAAGGTGGTAAAAGCAGCTTGGTACTGGCAAAAAAATAGCTGAGGATCAGTGGAGCAGATTAAAAGAGGCAGAAACAACTTCACTGAAAGAAAGATTGCCTCTTTAAAAACCTGGCTTTAAAGATTAAAACTAGATCCATATCTATCTCTATACACTAAACTAACATCAAAATAGATCAAAGACATACATATTAAAGCAAAAACACTAAGTCTGCTGGAAGGGAGAGTAGACAGAACTCTTCAAAATATAGTGTAGGCAATGACTTCATGAACAAAAGTCCAATCATCTGGGAAATATTACAAAGAATCAACGACAACTGGGACCTCATCTTATTAAAAAGCTTTAGTGAAGCAAAAGAAGTCATCAACAGAATGAAGAGATAACCCATTGAGTGGGAAAAAAAATTAAACATTTTTTTCTCAAAGGACTAATATCTATAACATATAAAAAAATTGAAAAAAAATCAGACCCTCAAAATTTAAAGACCCAGTCCAAAACCATGCATCTGAGATGAATGCATACTTCTCAGAAGAAGTATAAACAGCAAATATATATATATGAAAAAATGTTTGACATCACTGGATGTTGTGGTCAGGGTTTACAAAAGATTAAATACAGGTCACATAATTTATAGGACTATTTTATAATATTCACCCAAGTCAAATGCAAAAGAATATGGGAGCTCTGTCCACACATTAAAGACCCAAAGAATTGAGCTCAGGGCCTGGGTCCTACAGCTGTGTCCTTCATGCATCTTGTTGAAGAACTGGCGGCCATAGCAATGTCCTCAGTGAGTTCCACTGGAAACCTAGAGCACATGACAATGTCCTATGCAAGTGTGTATCAAGGATCTGAATTGGGAAGGCTCAAAGGTCAGTTGTGGAAGCTAGAATGCTTGCACCAGTGGGATGGAGGTTCTGTGCCAGCAGGCTGAGGGATCTGCTCTGGTGCCATGTGTCATGGTTTGTTTCTGGATGTCCCCTCAAAGCCTCATGCAGTCATGGGGCAGGCTTTTATAGTTTATGATTGATCCATGATCCAATGCTGGGATTATGGATGTGGGTGCTACATGTGCCCCTGTCCGGGGGTGGGTAGTTTGCACACAATATAAGGGAGTGAAGGAGGCTTAGTAACCCCTCTCTCTGCCACCCCTTCCTTTTGCGCTTGTTGCTTTTGCTGTGTTCTGCCACCATGAACTATTGCCCTTTGCCATGTGCCAGTCTGCCTCGGAGCCAGCTGAGTATGGACTGAAAACTCTACAAACTATAAGCTAAATAAACCTTTCCTTCCTTAATTTTGGACACCAGATATTTTGTCCCATCAATGAGAGAAAAGTAACTAAGACACCAGGAAACAATGCTCAAGGTACGGATCAGAGCACCCCAAAAGAGACCTGTAGACATCCTGAGTAACAGAAGGACCTAAGATCCTCCAATGATGAGAACAGCCAAGCTCATATCAAGAAACCACCATAACAAGCTTCTCCAGGAGAATCAACAGCACACTGTGTCATCCACCATATCTCTTTTTATGCTGTGGCAACAATCCTCAGGTGGGTCGTCCACACCCAGCACTATATTGATTCAGATCAGCTGGGTGTCACAAGTTGCTCATTAGTTAATCCACCACATAGGATTTGAGTCATGCAGGTTAAAGCAACACCGTGATTCCATCTGACTCCAAGAATAATGGCTAATATAAAAAAATCAACTAATAACAAAAGCTGGTCAGGTTGTGGGGGAAAGAAGCACTTCTCCAGTGTTGGTGAGAGAGAAGACTGATGCAACCACTGTGAAAATCAGCGTGAAGATTCCCCAAAAAATTACAACTAGAGGTTCCATTACCTAGCTACTCCCCTTCTTTGTTTCTTCCCATAGGAATTAAAAGCATTATACCACAGAGATATACGCACACCCATGTTTTCAGCAACACAGTTTGTGATAGCTAAATCTTTGAAACAATCTAAATGCCCATTAACTGGTGGATATATTTTTTAAAAGGTGTAGTTTTCTTATACAATGGAGTACTGTTCAGCTACAAAAGAGGATAAAATTGAGGTATTTATAACTAAATGGATAGATTTGAAGACCACATTCTTAAGTGAAATAAATCTGACACACTTATGTAAACATCGCACTGTCTCTCTGGTAGGAGACACTGAAAGTATAAGTAAGAACCAAAATGTATCATAGAAATGGTGAAATAGGAAACAATTTTTCAAAAGGAAGGTGGTACTAGGGAGGATGGAGGGGAATGGGAAGGAAGCAAAAAGAAAACAGAAAGAGCATAAAATGTAAACAAAACTTTGTACATAAGGAGGGGTCTAGGGGCTGAAGAGAGGGGAAGCATGGGAAGAAAGAGGAACCAAGATATGCCATGTACAGATACAAATTCCCTATGATGAATGTGATCACTATGTATGTCTAAATGGGTATATGCATGTGTGTGCGTGTGTGTGCGTGTGCGTGTGTGTGTGTGTGTGTGTGTGTGTGTGTGTTCTTAGGAAGAAAGATGGAGTTGGTGTTTGATGCAGTATCTCTTGTAGCTCTGGAAGATTTTAGATAAAGAGAAAAAGTTGTCTCATTTCTAACCTTTCAGGGATAAAGGAATCAAATGTGAATGATTCTAACTGAATATTAAGTAGCCTCTGTAGGGATACAAATGGATCTCTGTGAGATTATTTTGAAGGCAGAATTTTCTCACCCCAGATCACTGGACATAGAGCAGCTTTTTCAATTTTGCAGTAGGACACGGCTCAAAAATAAATAGTCAATCACTAGAGACAGTGTTATTTGAGGCATCATTATGTGTGAATTCCATGTAGTATAATATATATTTACCTTTAAGATTTGCTCACTTTTCTTAATGTTTTTAGTTCAAGGTATTTCTCCATAAGCCTTCAATACAATTTTATCAAATTCTAAGCCTATTGACTTTTGGAAAATTTAATGGGCCAATCGTTTTATCAGTCAGTGTTCACTAGAGAGACAAATTTAATGCAAGATATACAAATACATAAAGATTTATAAACAGACTTACAATGGCCACCCACAGACTCAGTTGTAAAATACTATAAAAGGACTGTGTGCACACTGGAGATCCAAAGGATCAAGTCAAAGTTCAAAGGCCTGAAGCTCACTACTGATGCCTGTCTAAGTCTGTATCAGGAGCCTAGAGCATCTGTGATGGAAGGCTGAAGGTCTGCCCTGGAAGCCAGGAGATGACATCCAAGGTGAAGCCTGGAGCTTCTCTAAAGAAACAGAAGTGAGGCTGCCTTCTTCACTTCCCTTTTGTTCCTGTCAAGCAAAAAACCTATTAGTCAGTGCAACTCACACCCAGCGTGGGCCTTCTGTCTTCAGTAAATTCCTTCAGCCACAACCAAAAAGAAAATTTGTTCAAAAGAAAAGAATAGCAAGGGAGAGGAAGGGAAAAGAACAAATGAGGAAAAAAGGATAAAAAGGAAACAAACTTATAGTGATCTGTTTTACAGTAGTTGGGCATTTCTTACTCAATTTGCAAAAATTTGTTAACTTATCACAACCCACCCCTTGCCAACTTGACATGTCCTTAAACCATACTCACCAGGTACAAAGACAAATTCATAATTAGATCTAACAAGTCACAACTATCCTAAATTTAAACAGAAGTGCAATAATTCCCTCCCTAGAGCAGAAAGCAAGTTTTCTTTGATTGATGTTTACTCCGAACATTTCATAAATTGAACATTATAGCATAGATTTAACAAACCAATATTAAGTCTCTGGACATTACATTATATAGGAAATATATCAGGAGAGAACTGTTATAATTACAATCCTCATTTCTGTAACTGATCATGGAGTCGTAGGTGGTATTTAGAACTAAGGTATCTTCTACTACCCATTTTTTATTCCCCTGGGCTTCAAAAAACACCTCATCAGGTCTTAGTTCTTTTCTTGGTGGGTATAATCCATACCTTCATTCCTGAAGGGTTTAGACCATTTGCCAGTCTGCCTGGATTGAGATATTATAGTTTCCTATTGATCTTACTCAAAGGACACAATAATACTAGGAAGTGCCTGAAGGACCTCATGCATTCCAAGTATATGCTTCCTTTCCTCCATTGTGGAGTAATAGTTCAATCTTCCCTTGATAGTCTGGGTAAGTCACTCCCTGACAAGCCTGCAACTCCGTTTTCAGATTGTTTATTTTGGAGGCATGAGGAGATCCAAATGACCAGGGCAAAATTTTAGCTTCTAGTTCAATGGTGTTATTGTTGTACTTTCTCATACAAGTCTACCCCTCCTCTGTAGCTAAGACTTCTAAGCCCACAGAGCATAAGATCATGGGAACAGGAAGCAAATATTTTGCTTCCTGTAAGAATGAATGGTTTCATTTCTATTTCCACGCCCTGATTACTGGACCCATGAATGCTGGCTCTGAGAAATAATACCTGAGAGTGGACAGTGATTCAAAGCATATGTAACCTTTTGAAGAAACTTTCCCCAGCCTGGCAAGTGATTGCCACCCTGCTGGCCCTGTGACTATGTCTTCAAAAGATCATTCCACCTTTCTATCAATCCAGCCATTTCTGGATTCCTTAAAACCAGTGAATTTCATGAGCATGAGCCCATTGCCTCACTTCTTAGACAGAACGCATTCCTTGGTCAGAGGCAATGCTGTGCAAATTTCATGATGGTGGATAAGGCATCCTGGAAGTCCACAGATAGTAGTTTTGGCAGAAATATTATATTCATGAAAGCAAATACACATACAGAATAAGTGTCTGTGCTGGGAAGGACAAATTGCTGTCCTTTCCATGATACAAGTGGTCCAACATAATGAACCTGCTGCCACGTCACAGACTGATTACTCCAGGAAATGATGCCGTTTTGAGGACTCAGTGTTGGCCTCTGCCACTGGAATGTTTAACATTGAGCAGTCACTGTAGGCAGATCAGCTTTTACAAATGAAAGTCCATGTTGCTGAGCCCAAGCAGAACCTCTGTCCCTCCCATCTCTGCCACTCTGTTCATGATCCCGCTGGGCAATGACAGGGGTGAGTGAAGAAGGAAATTAACTGTTATCTACAGAATGGGTCCTCCTAGCCACTTGATTGGTAAAGTCCTCTTCTGTTAAGGTTACTTTTTGGTGACTGTTCACACGGGATACAAGTAGTTTTACGTCCTTTGCCCGTATTGAGATATCTACCCTCTTCCCCAAGTATCTTTGTCACCAATTCTCCAGCCACGTTCTCCCAATTCCTGACCATGCAGCCAGACAATTGTCTATAGCCCATGAATCTGTGTACAGCTGCACATCTGGCCTTTTCTCCTTCCGGGCAAAATGTACTATGCAAAGTTCTTCCCACTGTGAAGATTTACTTTCACCACTGTCCTTCACTGATGTCCTAGAAAGGGGCTGTGATGTTGCAGCTGTCCACTTGCGGGTGGTGACAGCATATACACAGAACCATTAGTAAACCAGGCCCTAGTCTTCCCTTCCTCTAACAGTTGATCAAATGGTACATCCTACGAGAATGTAAGTACATGCTGTGAAACAGAAGGCAATGCAGCAGGAGCCTTGGGCATCTGGTCAACCTCCCCTGTAAGTTACTTGTACGCGCTGGACCTGCTGTGGCTCAGTTACACATTCACCATTTCCATTTAATGATGAACTGCTACCATCCACATCAAACTCTACGACTTGGTGGATCAGGTAATACCCAACTCATAATTGGCAACTCAAGTCACAAGGTAACCAGGTGTCCCATGCTCAAGTGTTCAGTTTCCACTAAGGCCCAGTAGCAAGCCAAGAGCTGTTTTTCAAAGGGAGAGTAGCTGTCTATAGTGGAAGGCAGATGACGTCATCATTGTCTATAGTAGATGTCCAAAGGCCTCTACTTCAGTTCACCTATGGGGCCTGCCAGAGTCTCCAAATAACATCCCTACCTTCCACTGATATTTCAAATACAGTTGGATCTCCTGAGTCATATGACCTTAGCAGCAGAGTGGCCTGCACAGCAGGTTGGACCTGCTGTACACCCTTTCTGTATTCTGAGCCCCATTCAAAACTAGCAATTTTATGAGTCACTGGTAAATGGGCCAGAGTAAGATACCTATTGAATGTGTTGCCTCCAAAATCTAAATATGTCCACTAGGTGTTTTGCCTCTTTTTTTTTGGTTGTAGCGTAGCCAGATTTACAACTTATCTTCTACCTTAGAGGGATATCTATATATATCCCACACTACTGGACTCTTAGATATTTCACTGAGGTAGAAAGACATTGAAATTTAGTTGGATTTATTTCCCTTTCCTTTTTATCCCATCTAGGCTACAAGCCTTTTGGGTAGTTCTACTCACACCCATGGTGCACCTTCCCATTATCCACACCTAGAACTATGCTAAACCAATCAGTGGACTAATTTAGTACTACACACCCTTCATCCCAGTACCTCATGCTCTAGATCTAATCAAGTCTGAAAAGCCCCACCTTTGGGTGTATGAGGCTTTTGGGGAACATCTTGAAACAAGCCCTAACAATACACATGCATACATGATAGGAAGTCAAACAAGGATATTATCAGGAAAGTCCAGATGAGCAGCAAAGGAAAGATAGTAACACACAAACCCATAGAAAATGTAAGCTAAAAGTGAATTAGTACTGTACATTCTGTCTTATGATCTGCTTTATCATTTAACTTGTTTTGTGAACAGTTAATAACTAAACTTTTTTATGTTTCTCACATTTATTTTAACCAAGTAAACCTATATCCACAATACATTCTACCAAGAAATTATGCAAAGTAATGGTAGATAATACTGTTAAATACAGAGACTCAGATATTTCAGTTGGTAAAGCTGTGAGGAACATTTTATTAAAGTATTTCAGGTCCCTAAAGTAAATTCCTAGAAGTTAAATATCTAAATTAAACAATGCGATTTCTTTAAGAATGTTGATACATATTATCAAATTATATGCCAGAAAATTACATATCTGTCACAGTATATGACAGTTTTCTAAATAGTTAGCAATACTATATTTCATAACTTTTTAATGTATGACAATTGCAGAGTTGAAAGAATCCAGTTTTATCTGCATTTGGACCAAATCCAAATTGCACCTGAACTAAAGAGTATTAACTTTTTTACATTATTTATTGAGTGCTTTACTTCCTATGGTGAAATTGTTTCACCCAAGTATCCTTTAGCAGAGGAAAATAAATGTCTTCTTTCTCCTCTAAGTGCATAACTGAGCCATATACAACAAAAGACATTAATATGAGAAAAATACACAAATCTATTCACAGGTCACATGACAGAAAACTTTCTAAGGAAATGAAGACCCAAAGAAATGAGAAAATATGAGAATGTTTATGCTAGTTTTAATGAAGAATGAGTAGCAGGAGAAAGATATAATTGAAGACAGGAGTATGATCTAGAAGTGAAAAACTAGGAAAAACTTAGCAGTCTGCATGGATTCTTGGAGACTCTTGGAGTCTTAGTCCTTTTACTCAGAGTGCAAGGTGGGCAGCCCTCAATGGTGGGACTTATGCCAGTTTCATGGAAAAGACCAGAAAATCTTTCCCAGGTTTGATGGTCTGCTTCAAAGGAAAAGGATGAGGGGTTTGGGAAGGTCACAAGGAATTTCCTGCTTCTGAAGTTGTTTTCAAATGCCAAAGTAGCCTATTTTGGAGTAGAGTGTCTTGTATCCCATTACTCTTTTTTTTTTTTTTTTTTTTGCTATTGCTGAAGGTAATAAAATTCTTTTTTTTTTTTTATTTTAGAAACATAAAAGTACAAAGACATATTGACAAACAGACACCCATTATCATAGAAAATAGTACAATCACACCTAATCTATAGACAAGGTGATATGGTCTCAACAGTAGTTGTTGCTTTATCCATTGATATCTTCGAATTATAGATGTATGGACCCATATACAGACATGCAAATTTAGTCAGACAGTTGATCCTCTCAACAACAGAAGAAAAAAAAAAAAAA